>VMDO01004072.1:74991-120413 GCA_007922755.1 Pedetes capensis
TCAAGAGAAAGCATTGTAAGATAGATAGACTTGAACATACTTATCATTTGAGGGGAGGTAACCACAGGAAGGGGGCTGGGATTTAGCTCAGTGGGTAGAGCGCTGCGCTGCAGTCTCTGAGGTCCCAAGTTCAATTCCCAGCACCGCAAAAATGGGAGAAGGGACTGGCAATCCACTCCCAAGGCAATCCCGAAACAGTCAGCCATTGAAAACCCTATGAGGGTCGCTGTGAGTCGGATACCCACTCGATGGCACCTAACAACAACAACCACCACAGGAAGAAGAGGCTGAAAGGAGAAAGAGGATAAATAATAAAGGTCCCTAACAAAACAGAAGTGATTAAGAGCAGAGTAACTTTTAAGCTTGATTTTGCATCAGCATCACCTGGAGGGCTTTTCAAGACACAAGCTGAGCCCCACCCACCCCTTCTGATTCAGTAAGTACAGAGTGGGGCTGGAGAACTTACATTTCTGACATGTTCTCAGGTAATGCTGCTGCTGCAGCTCTGGGAAACCACCGTTTGAGAACCACTACAGCAGAGACACTGTACAGATAGGCATAAATGGGAGCATATTTATAAGTTAAGGGTAGAAAGGGTAGGAAGTTGAGAGGTAGAAGGTGAGGCCATTGGAGATAGAGTTGTTTGGTGAGAGAGAAATAAGAAGATAAAAAGAAAAGGCTTAAAGATTTAAAGTGTCTTCAAGAATACGAAAAAGGAGTTGTCCAAGGACATGTAAAAGGTCTGAAAAGCCCAATCGTGTTTATAAATCATACTGGTATGATCACAGTAAATATAAAATTGTGATTTCTCTCCAGTCCAGTATCACTCAATCCCACTGAGGTATAAGAAAGGAAAAAGCATATGGTAGCATTGGTCAGTAGTTGCAGTTGTTGCCAGAGAGGTCAGAGGGACAGAAAATTAAAGCAAATGGCTCAAGTTAGGGGTCCTCCATCCCCAGACCACGGACTGGTAGGAAGTGTGACCTGTTAGGAACAGAGCTGCACAGTTCCAGACAGCAAACGAAGCTTTATCTGTATTTACAGTTGCTCCCTATTGCTTGAATCATCCTGAAAGGAGCCCTCACTCCTGTCCATGGAAAAATTGTCTTCCATGAAACCAGTCTCAGGTACCAAAAAAGTTGGGGGCTGCTAGCTTAGATGATTAAGTCTAGAATCCAGATGGATAAGAAAGGAACTTTCAAGGAGTTAAGTACATATTATTTTGCTTGAAAAGCACATTCTAGCAAGTATAATTATATTATAAATATTCTAATAGCCGGGCGCGGTGGTGCACGCCTGTAGTCCCAGCATTTTGGGAGGCAGAGGCAGGAGGAACGAAAGTTTGAGACCAGAGGTAGTCTGCGTAACTTAGCGACACCCTGTCTCAAAAAGTAAAAAAAAAAAAAAAAAAAGGTGGGCTGGGGGTGCACTCAGTGGTCCAGCACTTGCAGAGCATGCAAGCGCAAGGCCCTGGGCTCAAGCCCCAGTACAGAAAAAAAAAAATCTAGAGTTTTAAGATACAGTCAATTCTCTTCATAAATACTAATTGTGTAAATTTGAAGTGATATAAAAATTCTATAGCTAAATTGTTGTTGTTAGGTGCCATTGAGTCAGGTCCGACTCATGGTGACTGTGTGTACATCAGTAAATAAATTATTCTCACTTTAATGCAGAAAGTTTTTTTTGGCGGTACTGGGAATTTTTTTTTTTTTTTAGTTTTTGAGACAGTGTATCACTAAATTATGCATACTGCCTCTGGTCTCGAACTTGCAATCCTCCTACCTCTGCCTCCTGAGTCGCTAGGATTACAGGCGTGCACCACCATGACCAGCCAGAAAGATTATTTCGTATCTTTTCTCTGTCTCCTACCAAGGTTTTCTTTCACGTGTGCTGTTTTTTCTCAAAGCTCTCTGAACTGCAATAGGTCTGTTCTTCACTAATTTAGCCACTTGTGGTCTTGTTGTTGTTGTTAGGTGCCGTCAACTCATAGAGACCCTCATAGGGTTTTCAATGGCTGAGTGCTTCGGGATTGCCTTGGGAGTGGATTGCCAGGCCCTTCTCCCACTTTTGCGGTGCTGGGAATTGAACTCGGGTCCTCAGAGACTGCAGCGCAGCGCTCTACCCACTGAGCTAAATCCCAGCCCACTTGTGGTCTTACCAGTGCTTAAATAAAGCATGTAACCTCTTGCATTGGTCTCACATTTCCCTTAAAATATTTTTTATTGGAAATTTCTAATGTACACCTTAATGTGATTCATTCTGACATGCTTTTCATTGTGACATTTCCATATATGCATTTTGTTGTACATTACACAGATAAGTTCCCCCTTACCCTCTTGTGCACTTCCTCCCCCTCCCCCCCATCTCCCCCTCACTAAAGACTTCTCTTCCATTTGTTTGTCTTTTTATGGTAATAGTTTTCTATATATCCTTGGGTTCCAATTATGTTTAAGATTGAAACTTTTTCTGTAGTGAACTTTCTTTTTACATTGTCAGTACTATTACATGAATTTTCTAGACCATATATATTAATACCATTCTTTGGTATTATTGGTGTCTTAAAATACTTTTTTTTTTTTGTGGTACTGGGGGTTGAACCTAGAGCCTCACGCCTGCATGCTTTGCAAGTGCTGGACCACTGAGCTGCGCCCCCAGCCCATTTTTTTCCACTTTTTGAGACAGGGTCTTGTTAAATTACACAGACTGCCTCTGGTCTCAAACTTGCGATCCTCCTGCTTCTGCCTCCTGTGCCACTGGGATTATAGGTGCGTGCCATCGCACCTGGCCCTTAAAATAATTTTTAAAAACTTGAGATTTTCTTACAAATTTTAATCATGCATTTACTGCTTTAAGTCAATCATAAATTTAAATTAGTTAATAGAAAATATCACCATTTATGAGATAAAGATGAAGATTGGTATGAAGTGTTTCATTCTGTGGCTTGATAAATTCTTAAAGAAATCCAATTATAATCTTAACTAATGAGTAACACTAATTCATAACATTTCTGAATTCAGAATGTCCCAATACAGGCCAAAACATGCCATTTTTAAAGCCAAATCTCACCCTTAATACAAACATGGACAAGCAGGCAAGGACAGCAAATGGTACAAATTTAAAGTTGCATGCCTAGTTATTTAAAGGAGAAAAACTTTATCTCAATTAATGACTTTGTTTGATACCCCAGGTCACAGCACGGGTCAACATACCACGTAAAAATTTGGGATGGGCAAAGGGTTTGCCTTTCTTTTGTAAAATGAGAAAAGGGCTATTAGAAACCGACTCATTCTCAGATCTGTTTTAGGAAAGGATATAAACAGAAGTAATGGATCAGGAAATTGATTACCTTAAAACTGCAAAGCCCTTGAAAATAACCTACACTGGCTTGCAAACCCCAGTGTGAAGAGCAATGGATTAATGCACATCAGAATAAATTGACTACTATTTATTGGGAATCTACTCCCAAGCACCAAGTTAGACAGTTTATATGTATCACCTCTAATTTATACCAACTTGATGCTATAAGCACTGTATGATCTTCATTTTACAATGAGGACACTGAGTGAAGCTTGATGCAGTTAAGTGATTTATCCAAGGTTGGACAGAGTGGAAACGTGAACTCAAATCTGACTTACAGTTTGTGATCTTTTCAAATCACACTGCAGACATCTCTCTTACCTTTAGAACATCAGTGGGATTGGCTATGGTGGATGATATCACTCCTGACACCACTCCACAAATCATATTAATGAGGAGAGTTTCATCTGTAAAAAAGATTAAAAAAGAAAGGTCTGATTTTATTAGGCACTAGTTTCTGAGAGGAGAGTACCAAGCTACCAAAGGAAAGGGAGCTTTGTCAGAGAGATGACTTTAGAAATGAACTACAAAGGTTATGAAAGGAAAGAACCTCAGATAGTCCCAGGTCCCAAATCAGCATCAAATATACAAAAATTATAAAATATAAATTAATTTTTAAAAACATTATTTCTAAAGACACTGGAACATGTCTTATTCTTCTACATAATTATCAGATACCACATGAATTCAGAATGTGGTATTTCCCCTTCAACCACTTCAAACACATATCTTTTTTGTTAAGTCTTTTCATGGATAATCATCAACTCTAAAGAGTCAAGGACCAAATGGTAAAAGATAAAATCTATATGTAATAGAAAAGTCATCTAAATGTTAATTCTGACTGTCCTTATAGCTCTCTTAGCCTCTCTTTACTTACAGAAGGCTTCTGGACTGGGGATGTAGCTCAGTGGAACAGCATATGCCTAGCATGCAAAAGGATCTAGGCTCAATCCCCAGTACCACACACAAAAAAAGAATCATACAGAAGGCCTCTGTAGTCAAATATGAAAAGGCAGTTATTTATTTATTTATTTCCTTTTGCCCTGCTGGAGAGCAAACCCAGGGCTTTGCGCATGCTAAGCAAGGGCTCTACCACGGAGCTACATTCTCAGCTCCAAAAGCAATAATGTAGAACTAGATCCACTCAGCTAGAAAAAAGAACACAGAAACCACAAAGCATACAGTTTTACAAAGAAAATTTAATCTTCACCACTCCTCCCCACCATGAAGAACCTACAAATAAAAACTTAGTAAACTCAAGTGAAGAATCTATGAAAGGAAATTTTTAGGAAGAAGTAGAAGGGAATCCTTCAGGATCCCCAAAGAAGAGGCTTCAGAAAAAGCTGATTTAGGATAATAAAGTGATTGAAAGAACATTACTAACCGAAAGGCTCTCCAGCTGTTCCCAACCATCCAAGAGCCCCAGGCCTGTGATAAAATAACCATTTAGTAAGTATCAGGCTAAAAATGCTTCAGCAGCAAAAAGACAGATATATAATAATGCTGCATGTGGGTAAGGTGGCCATAGGTGCATCAGAATCCAGAACATACAGCCTAAAATTAATCTCCCCTAACAAAAGCTTGCCTGCAGCTGTAACCCTGTGGCATCCGATCCTGTCAGATCTCGGAAGCTAAGCAGGGTCGGGCCTGGTTAGTACCTGGATGGGAGACCGCCTGGGAACATCAAAAGCTGTAGGCTTGGGAGAAGGACTTGGCAACCCCCTCCCAAAAATCAATCTGCCATTGAAAACCCTATGAACAGCAGAGAAACACCGACAATAGTGTTTCCCCTGTTGTACAGAGGGTTGCTATGAGTCGGATACTGACTCCACGGCACCTAACAACAACAAAAGCTTATCAAATAGCCTAAAATTAATCTGCCTAACAAAAACTTATCAAAATGGTCAACTAGAAAATGCCTTACAAAGTGTATTTACTGATAAAGATAGCATTAATTTCCTTGACATGATTGTTCTGTGCTCCCTCAGGAATGATCAAAAGCCTTTTTTATTGATAGGAAAAAGACAAATTTGAAGAATAGGTCCTTCTAACCCATATATCACCTCTGTGAGGACTTATCCCAAGTCAGTACAAGCTCACTTTGTCCTTTCAGTGACTGTCCTCCATTCTCAGGCATCATGTGATGAAGACTTCACAGTAAGCATGATTTCAACAATCCCTTTGAGAGTCATCTCAAAAGAGAGTTGAGTACACTGACCTTCTAAACGTTCTACAAATAATCGCTTCAAGCTTTGGTAAATTCCAATTTTAATGGTGCCATATGATGCCTGTCTTAGTAAAGCAGGAGCAATTCTGTCAAAAAAAAAAAAAAGAGAAAGAAAAGTTAATGTTACTCAAGATGCATTTGCAGCTTATATATACCTAGACAGCCTACTCATCCCTGTTATCCATCACATTCTACCCAACAGCAGCAGAATATGCATAGTTTTAAGCACTCACGAAATATTGACTAAAACCTATCCTGTGGTATGAAACAAACTTCAACAAATTTAAAAGAACTGCAATTATATAGAGTACATTCTCTGACCATAAGGGAAGCAAACTAGAAATCAATAAAGAAAATGCTCAAACACTTAGAAATTAAATAATACACTTCTACATAATCTACTGGTCAGAGAGAGTCAAAAATTTAAAAGATACAGACCTGAATGAAAATTAAAATTCATTTTATTAAGATATATAGGACACAACCAAAGTATTACTGAGGGAAATTTATAGCACAAAATGCTTATATTAGAAAAGAGGGAAAGCCTCAAATCAAATATCTAAGTTCCTACCTCAAAACACTAGACAAGAGGAAAATAAACTCAGAGGAGGCAGAAGGAAGAAAATAAAAACAAGCATAAATTAATGAAATTGAAAAGAAGAAAATAGCCAGGCGAGGTGGCACATGCCTGTAATCCCTGAGGCTTGGGAGGCAGAGGCAGGATGATCACAAGTTCAAGACCAGAGGCAGTCTGTGTAACTTAGTAAGACCTTGTCTCAAAAAAAAAAGGCAAAAAAGGAATGGGCTGGAGGTGCCACTCAGTGGTCCAGCACTTGCAAAGCATGCAAGCACAAGGCCCTGGGTTCAACCCCCAGTACCACAAAAAAGGGGGGGAGGATAGAGAAAAATCAATGGAACAAAAAGTTGGCTCTTTGAAAACCATGAATATAATTGATAAACCTCTAGCAAGACTCACAAAGGTAACAAGACAGAAGATACAAATCCCTAATATCAAGAATGAAACAGAATACTACTACAAGTCCTGCAAATTTTCAAAGGACATAAGAAGAGTATAAACAGCTTTATGCTCAGACATTCAACAACTTGGAAGAAATGGACTAATACCTTGAGAATCACAAACCACCAAAATTCAGGTGAGATGAAACAGATGATTTGAATAAGTCTCTTACCCATGGTAACAGACTAAATGTTTGTATCCTCTCCCCAAGAAGTCACATGTTGAAATCCTAACCCCAATGTGATGCTATTAGGGAGCAGGGCCTTTGAGAGGTAATTAGGTCACAGAGTGAAGCACTTCGATTAGCACCTTATAAAAAGGACACCAGAAAACGCTGTGTGAGGACACCAGGAGAAATCTGCATCCCAGATGAGGGAACTCAACAGAATCCAAACTCCAAAACAGTGAGAAGCAAATCTGTGTTGTTTATAAGCCACCAAATCTATACTATTTAATAATGGTAGCCCAAACTAAGATAACATTAAAGAATTTAAATACATAATTTTAAATTTCTCCAAATAACTCCAGGCCCAGACAATTTTACTGATGAATTCTACCAAACATTTAAAGAATTGACAACAATCTTATGTAATTTCTTCCAGAAAGGAGAAGTGGGAATACTTCTCAACCCCTTTTGGCTAGTATTACCCTGATACCACAACCAGACAAAAATACTGAAAGAAAGAAAGAAAGAAAGAAAGAAAGAAAGAAAGGAACTACAGACCAATATCTCTCATGAACTTAGTTGCAAACATCCTTAGCTGGAGCCTCGTGTGGTGGTGCATGCTTGTAATCCCAGCACTCAGGAGACTGAGGTAGGAGGATCTACGTTGAGTTTGAGGCCAGCCTGAACTACATAGCAAGTTCTAAGCCAGCCTAGGCTACACAGAGAGACTCTATCTAAAACAAAACAAAGTCCTTAGCCAGGCAAATTGGAGCATGCTTCTAATCCCAGCAACTCAGGAGGCTGAGGGAGGATGAGCATAAATTCGAGGCCAGAGGCAGCCTGTGTAATTCAGCAAGACTCTGCCTCAAAATAGGAAAAAAATGTAAAAAATGGGATGGGGGTACAAGCCAGTGGCAGACCACTTGCAAAATATGTGTAAGGCCCTGGGTTCAACCCCCAAGTAACACACATGCCAAAAATCCTTTAAGATTAGAAAATTCAATCTGTTCTTATTAGGAACAGTCCAGTGGGTCCCAACTCACAGTGACCCTACATACAACAGAGTGAAAGAGGCACTACATCTCACAATGCTTATCTGTTATCCATTGAGTTTTCAATGGCTGATTATTTTGAGAATGGGCTACCAGGTCCTTCTCCCATTTTTGCGGTGATGGGGATCAAACCCAGGGCCTCAGAGTGTGGGGAGCAAGCACTCTACTAACTGAGCTAAACTCCAGCTCCAAAGTGAAACTAGCAATGTACAAAAAGAATTAAACACTATTACCGACCTCAAAAATTTAAAAATCAATCTCTGCTTCCTAACAGTCACAGATACATCTTTAATCCTATGAATAAGGAGGTACTAGGGCCAAGATCTCGACCTATTTAAGTTCTGCTCATAAACTGGAGACAGCCTCACTCATACCTTCTTTGAGATTCCTCCAAATTGCAGGACCATACCTTAGGAGGTATAAAGAGAAAGGCAGCAACATTTCAAATGGTGAAGACAGAAAAATGATGACTAAATATCCATATTTCTGACTTTATTATTTTCTATCAGGAAGAAAAATCTTGTGATTATCCATGGTGATAAAAGAATAAGGTAAAACAGATGATCCCTGAATCACTTTCTTCAGGAAGATAACCTGACTTTTTCCTCCAAAAAAATCTTTTGCCAAGAAAATTATCTTTTAAACCAGCTGTGGTAGTATATGCCTATAATCCCAGCACTTGGGAGGCTGAGGCAGGAGGACTGTGAATTAGAGGCCAGCCTAGGCTATTCAGCAAGACTCTCTCTCAAAATTTAAACAAAAGGAAATATCCTTTAAATAAGTCTAACATAGGTTTGGGGCTGGGATTTAGCTCAGCTGGTAGAGCGCTGCGCTGCAGTCTCTGAGGTCCCGAGTTCAATTCCCAGCACTGCAAAAATGGGAGAAGGTCCTGGCAATCCACTCCCAAGGCAATCCCGAAACAGTGAGCCATTGAAAACCCAATGAGGGTCGCTATGATTCCGACTCGATAGCACCTTACAACAACAACAACAACATAGGTTTATGACAAAATTGATTTGCCCTCTCTGAGCAATGATTTAGATTTAGATTTAGGATGGCCTAGGAAACTGGCACCAGGTAAACTACAAACTGGGCAATAAATTACAACCTGATGGTTAATCATAAGTTGACCAAAAAAGATGGGTCTCCCTCTCTCTCACTCTGTTTTTTTTGTTTAAGCTGCCAGAATAACATTTCATTAAAGATGAAAATCTTGAAGGAAGTCATTATTTGCCAAGTCTGGAAAAATAGTACAAGACGGCCATCAAGGAGTCTCGGGAAACCAGGAAAAAGCCTATGCTGCAATGATACACCCAATTCTTCATGTATCACCTACACCCAGATGAACTTAATATCCCAAACTCAAGACTTGCAAGCAGGTTAAATATAAACTAGCCCATCAATACAAAAATCACAATTTGAAGTGGAGAATATGAAGGGGATAAACTACCAGACATTTGAAATATATGGCCTCTTTACAAAGTATTTCTGTTCATGATATAAGGAAAGAATCCACTCTTACCCTGAATACAGAGCCAATATGCCCTCTTCTTTATAGATTCGGAACAACGCATGAAACATCCCTCTATATTTTATCTCTTTGAAACGGACATCGATGCTTTGGCCTTGGACTTGAAGTCGTGTTTTAGTAAGGTCCACAGGGAAAGTTCCTATAAAGGAACACACTCACTCATGAGTATTTCCAAAGAGTCACAGGTAAGTTTTGGTTAAATGTAAGGCAATGATAATATCTGAAACACCAGATACAGTCGTTTTTATAACACACAGATCTCTACTAGAATACCACCGCCAGAGGACAAAAGTTGTATATAGTAAAATGAAATGTACTAGACTACCAACGCAGCACAATTTGGCCCACTGTATAACTGAGACTACGACACATAGAGTGCTTTAAGGTGATCCTACTATCCTAAAATTTACATGGTTGCTTTAACTTCATCTGTAGCATACGATACAGCATTTATCAGTCTCTTCCTCTTCTTCCCTCCCACCTCTCCTTCACAAAATCTCCTCAAGTTTTCATAAACGCAAGAAAGCATGAACTTAAAACTCCAAATGCTGTTATATGCTGTTACAAACTTTTGTGTTTTATCTGTTTTTAAGAAACAAACAACCTATTACTATGAAAGATAATGGCAAAATCCCATTTGGTTCGAATCATCCTGATTCCTTCCATAATTCAGAAGGAATTCCAGCAGAATACTTTGGGGAGGAGGTTCTCTAACCAAACCTCTTTTTCTTATGTCAATACACAAAAATGTGTATTGTCATCATATTGACAAAATGTGTTTCAAAGAATATTTCAAGGTCTAAAACAAGCTGATTATGTAGCTCTGGACACTTGTGATTTGGATATTACAACACCAGAGCATATACCAAGAAAGTCAACAAAAGTTGGTGGTTTGTACTCACTTATGAATAGCTTAGAACAGAGAAAATCGGAAAATGAAAAATCACAATCTAAAAATATTTCAAAATTAAAACCAAAATAGAGAAGAATCTTGTTCAATCTTGTTAATTTTCTTCTAAAATAGGACAGACATCTGAAAAAAAGCTTGAATACTAAGAAAGTTATAAACAGCTTAGCATAAAAGACCATTAGTACAATACAGCATAAACCACTATCATATCTAACTCCTTCTATATTTTCATTTATATTAAGCCTTGCAAATTAACAAATGATTAAACTATCAAAAAAGCTTCCAAAGCTTGACTTTTCTAAACTTCATTTGCCATAACATTAATAGAACTTTCTCAGAAATACTGACAGTTTTGAGATAATAATTTTTAAAACAAAGAGGGTGAGCTTTTTTTCTCTAGTTTCATACACACACACACAAAAAAAACTGTCACCATACATAGCCATCTGTAGCATAAATTGCAGACTTGTCATTTTTTCACATTCTTACCAAACTCAGCAACAATAGAGGCAAGGCCGCCATATACAAAGGGTTTCCAATTCAGACCAGACATCTCATGGCTTACAGAAGAACTTTTCTGTTGCTAAAAATAAACAAAAATCAGAACAAGGCACAAGAGTGAAGAGTATTTGTTAGGATTTGATCATATGACTTAGACCAACAAAAGTGACAAATAAAACAGATGTAGAGGAAATACCCCACCAAGTGGAATGATACAAAATGGAAAGAGGTCCTGTTTTATGGGCTGGATGATCATAAATTTGCTCTTTAATGCCATAGTGTTGGGGTAGGTGTACAATTCACTCAAAGATTAACCTGTGCCCTTCAATTCTCTCTAGTTTATTTAATGTTATACTCTTCCCCACCCAAAGAAGAGGCTTTGGTCCATCCAGCACACACAACTCAGACATTCAACTCAACAATAACAAGTGAAAGAACCTACAATTCAAGTTATACAGGCTGAGGCATCTCATAAAAGCAGTTCATGCTATTCAGTTAGTTAGCTTGATCCAGGTACAAAGCACAGGCTCACACCACTACCTTCTCATGTTCTCTGCCCTCTAATATCCCCACCAAACTAGGGCTTGAATTCTTGTAATTACTTCTGGCCATACTCAACCAGCCACACTGAGCTAAGCACCCTTTTACCTTCCTTCTGGACCCCAGAGGAATAGCAATGAATGGATAGTGTCTTCCTCACACATAACATATGAGGTGTGAACAAAAAGTACAGGAATATTTAAAGAAAATATTCATTACAGTAAAAGACACAGTGCCGTTAATCCCCCCTCAAAATACTCCTCATGGCGTCAAACACACCATCATTTTTTGCCGTTTCTGAAGCAGTTCTGGAAGTCCTTTGTCTTAATATTTTTTTAGAATTTAAACGTTGACCATTTTTTAAATCACACCTCATATATCCATTTAGTGGAACTCCTTTTCCTTCCTACTAGACCTCCATACAAATATTGTTCTTTTATGTTCTAAGGTTTTTTGTTTTATTTTCTTTTTTGAGACAGGGTCCCACAATATGGCCTAGGCTGGCCTCGAATTCATGATCCTCCTGCCTCTGCCCCTCAAGTGCTGGGATTACAGGCATGCATCACCATGCCAGGCTTACGTCCTACTTCTTTAATAATGTGTTCTACTCCCAGCCCCTGTCCCTCCTTCCCCAACCCACTCCTATTAGGTCTGTCAACTTCACTCTTTTCAGCTTTCTTCTCTTTTTTTTCTGCCACTCTCAGCTACTTCTCTATTGAATTTGTTTTTCAATTTTGGTCTCCAGACAAGTGTTTTTGAAAATTTACCATGTATTAGAATCATCTTGGGAGAAGGACGTGACAATCCACTCCCGAGGCAATTCCGAAACAATCAGCCATTGAAAACCTTATGAGGGTCGCTATGAGTAGGACATGACTTCACAGCACCTAACAACAACAACAGAATCATCTAGAAGATGTATTCAAACATGGGCTTCTGGGCGTTTCCTCCAGAGTTTTGGACCAGTGATCTGGGTCTGGCCCTGAGAATTTCCACATTCTCAAAGAATGCTAATGCTTCCACCCTGAAGAACTACTGCTCTAGGCCTCACCTGCTAAGTCCTGGACCAACTCAAAGTACTACTTTTTCTTACCAAAGGCTCTCAGACTTCCTTTAAATATTCCTATTTCAGAGCTTCACAGCATGTATACTTCTGAATTTCAAAAGCAACTTCAAGTGGTTTGTGATCAGGAAGGAACACTCTAAAGTCAGATTACCTAAATTCAAATTCTGATGCCAGATTCAAATCCTGACTCCACCACCTATTAGTTCTGTGACTCTGGGCAAATTATTCAACTTCTCTCTGCCTCCATTTTCTGAACTATAAAATGGGAATAATAAAAAAAAAACTATACCACAGAGTTGTGAAAATTAAACTAATATAACACTTAGAAAAGTACCTCACACGTTGCTCAATAACTGTTAGCTAATCATCATTTCTGAAAATTTAAGTAGCCAAACTTACATTTTAACAGATTGTACTTGTTACCTACCTCCCCCACAGCCAATCTAGGGTCAGCACCTTTGAGACACAGTCTCACTTTAGAGGAGACAACATTTTGCTTTGTTTCTACATAAGGAACCCTCTATAACTAGACAAGCATGCACATAAATGTTTTAGTTGCAAGTCACAAAAATAATTATGGAAACGTCCTTTCAAGCTTTCAAGCATTGTACATACTGAATCTGGAATAGACAGCCTCTACTGGAGAAAATTTTTTTAAAAAAATCTAAAAATCAAAATAGGAACAGACACTTCAAATATCAGCTGCAGCTTGAAATATGTCCTAAGTACTAAATAGTACCTTATCGACACTTTTAGCTATGCCTACATTTTAAGATTAGTACTGACAGTAACACATGACACATACCATGAGAGAGTAGGGATGGACAAGCAAGGCTGACATAGCCCCTGAGTTTACTAAAACAAATCATTCTCAATATACAAATGTAGAGATTCCCCAAAATAGTCCTCAGTGTTTCAGATGGGTACTGTTGCTTCTCCCCAAAACATTGTCTTTATAACATCTTTCCACTCTTCTCATTATAGAGAAAGCCCCTATCAAAACTTTAACTATTTGCTACTCAGGCTTTTAATGGGGAAGATGTGCTCAGGATTTGGAAAGCGATAATGACTCAGTGAAAGGTAGGGGAAAGAACCATAGCAGGCAGCAGAAAGACCAGTCACTGAATCCTAGGCTAATTAGCTCAGGGTTTAAACGATGAAGTGTTCACGAATCCTAGGCTAATTAGCTCAGGGTTTAAATGATGAAGTGTTCACAATTCTGAGGTGATATGAACATAATCTAGGGCTTCTTTTCAGCTGAATATTTAATTTAAAGGACTATCTATTATATCACATTCTTTATATTCCTGGAGCATTGAAAATCACTTTTGTATGAAACCTTAATAGTAGTTGAAAATTAATAGTAGTTGAAACAATTCACATCTACACTGGGCAAAATAAGCTTGAGTATCCTGTATTTGTGTCCCTTCCACATATTTCCATTTAAATTTTACTGGCTCATAAACACAAGTCTGGGGACCACTGCCTAAACCCAACACTGCTCCTTCTACCACTTTGCCATACACAACTCACAGTAAAATCTCTTTTGCTCCAGCCTTAGGGAAAAAAAAATCTTATGAAGAAACCCCATATCATCTTTGATTAGGTCTGATTTTTACACAGTCCTTCCTCATACTAGGCCAATTTGGAGGCAACATTGAACAAATATATTCTTTTGTCCTAGGGGAGTATTTCAAATATTTAAAGACAGCTGTCATGTTCTTCTACATCTTATCTTTCTCAGGCTAAATATTCTTGATCATTTCTTCATTGTACATATTTTACTTCAATTACTATAACTGAAAACTACAGTTGCTTTTTAGGGAGTCATACCACACACTCCTGAATCAACAGATAACTCTATTCTACAGCTGTTCAGTATGTTTGATTCTTCATTTGTTTCTTCTATATCTTAAATTCAGGCAAATAACATTGACTAAGATGAGGTTTATCTTCTAGTTGTTCCATGTTATTTCCTCTCCTAAACAGTTAAGAACCCTGAAAGCAGACACCATATATCACAATACTTTTTATAAACCTTAGAAGAGCTTGTGCAGAATTCAGTACACACCCATTAAAGAGTTGGTTTTGCAGGGTGACATCTTTTACCTATGTATGTATGTAACTTGTATATAAACAATTACCAGGGAAATCAGAAAGGCAATTTGCTGGACCTGGCCAATGCTGCACACCCTGTACATGATACTTTTCTGATCCCCAGATATTTTCTGCCTATAAATCCTCTTCTCTTGCTTTTGTTGCACAGAACTACTATACTTGGGTAAAATAGCCCAAGCTCACTTAAAATTATTTTGACTTGTGGAAGCTAACCTCAGATATGGAAAAAAAGGACAGAAGTCATACCTAAGCCAAAACAGAAATATAGTACCCTAAATATTTTTACTGTATAAAGCTAATGAAACCAGGTGTGCTGGCACATGCCTGTAATCCCAGCACTTGGGAGGCTGACAAAGGAGAATCGCACGTTAGAGTCTAGCCTGGTCTACACAGGGAGTAGTCCCAGGCCAGCCTACGCTACACAGCAAGACCTGTCTCAAAAAAAAAAAAAAAGCCAATAACAATTGTCTTCAAAATGCAGACATGTATTATAAAGATCTGATTAAGCAAAATTTGATAGCCTAACAAGGAACAATAAAATTGTCCTCGAGTACACACTATTCCAAAGATCTGGTCATGAAATTCTGGGTGCCTTTCTTGCTTCCTTCTTCTTTAAGAAAGAGTAGGTGTATTAGAGATTCTCAGATTCAGAAGGTAACAATGGGGAGCCAACAACCATTTACTGAAGCCATATTAAGTGGTTGAACCTGCAATGTGCTATGAGTATAACTGTCACGTGTAAAAACAAGTCACACGACTGTGGATGTAGCTCAATGATAATGCTCTTGCCTAACATGCACAAGGCCCTGGGCTCAATTCCCAGCACTGCAAAAAATAAAAATAATTTCATGAGCTGGGTGCTATCGTACACACGTGTAATCCCAGCAACTCAGGAGTCTAAGGCAGAAGGATCACAAGTTCAAGGCCAGAAGCAGCTGTGCAATTTAGGGAAACTGTCCCAAAATAAAAAGTAAAAAATGGCAAGGATGCAGCTCAATGGTAAAGCACTTGCCTAGTATGTGTGAGACCCTAGGTTCAACCCCCCCAGTACTGAAAAACAATTACACAAATAAGTTCTAACACCAAGACAGTATTTACCATTCAACTTAACCTTCCTAGATAATCAAAGAGTTGTATGGAATATAATACCTGCCTTTTAAGAGTTTATAATCTGGTGGGAGAAATCAAAGTACTTCATTACAGAAAAATTAAGTGCTCAACTGTGCAGTACAATCGACAAGAGCAAGAGGGGAGAAAAGGAGACAATCAGCCTGAGCTTGAATAATTTGAAAAGGTTTGTAGAGGTGAGACAACTTAAACTGAGCCTTGACAGAGGGCAGGTTGACTCTAGACAGCAGCAGGCAAAGGAGAGGTGCAGGGGGACTGGTCAAGATGAACAGAGACAAATATGGGAACAAACACAGCATGTGGAGTAGGCATCAATATGGTTGGTGCTGAGAAGGAAAGGAACAACTCCAGTAGAATAGACAACTCACTTATTGGCTGAAACAAATACAAGGAGCAGGTATATTAAAAAGCTTGAAACCTAGGTTGGGGAAATGCACTGTAAGTTTTTTTAAACAGGGAAACGACTTGAGGAAATCCTCTGCATTTTAGTAAGGCAACTAGGGCTGTAGCAAGCACAGTGGATTATAAACAGGAGATGCAGGGAGACTACGTTAGGATCGTGCAAAGTAAGGCAGACGAGGATGTTTGCTGGCAGTGAAGTTTGAGATAAACTTCTGAAATGGAGACAAAAAGGTACTTAATGGTATAGGAAATGGAGGAAAGAGTTCGCGACTATTCTAAGCATCTGTAGCCTGAGGGAGAGACAAGGACCCACGGAGAGAAAACTATAAACGGCCCTCCTGTTATCTTGTCTCAGAAACTAAGTCATGTTGAGAATAGCTGTCGTCCCAATCAAGTAACTGAACTGCATTTTAATAAGACGCCTTCAAAGCCTTGACCTCAGGAGTGACAGAGAGTAAGAAACCAAAGGGGAGCATCCCTCACACTAACACAATGGAGGTGTTTGCTTACTCCGCTTACAATCACGGCCGCCGTTGCAAACTTCACCCTTAGAAAAATTAGGATTATTCCGGGAAAGATACCCATTCACCCTCTGGGTAGCAGGATCTTGCCAGTTCCTCAGCTGTCAGAGCGAGTTCGTGGAGAGAAGGGAGGCGCCTGAAGGAGGCGGCCTCCCGGGGGGGTCGAGGAAGCAGGGCTCAATCGAAGAAGTAAAACCACCGATGCCAGAAGAGTGAAAGACAGGGAAGGGACTCGGCTGAGGGGAGAGAGAGACCAAAGGACCGTTAAGCCCCTCCCAGGCCGGGACCTAGGCCAGCCAGGCCCCGCGCGCCTCGGCGCGGCCCGGCGCGGCCCAGCCCCGCTCCCCAGCCTGCAGGTCCAGGAGGCTCCCCCTCACCTGCTCGGGCTCATCCGACGACTGGGAAGCCGAGGCTCCCACAGTCGGAAATGCCACCGCAACACCAACCCGGAAGCACTGAGACCAGCGGAAGTAACCAAGGCGTCGCCTCGGCAACGGTGGCGCAGCCATGCCAGCTCCGCCCCCTCCAGGCCTGAAAAAGAAAGAAAGCATGAGTAAGAAGCCCAGGCGGCAGGGGTCGAAAGGCGGGAGGCGGCAAGGCTGCAGAGGCGAAGGCCCACAGTGGACAACCTGGCTTTCGGGAGGTCCAGGGAGAGGGAGTTAAGGCGTGAGAATTCGGCAGCCTCCGCGGTTCGCGTGCTCGCCAGAGGGGGCGGAGGCGTCACCGCGCACCGCCTTCCCCAGCCACCTGCCGCGTACAAGCAGGAAAGACGAGCACAAGACTGGCCGGCGAAGCCATAAAGGCGCGAGGGGCGGGGCGTCTTGCGTGCGCTGAGCACGAAAAAGGAGGCAACGTAAGGGGAGGTGGGGCAAAAGGTTTAAAACGAAAGTGGGAAACTGAGGAACGAGAGAGGATCAGGGTCTAGCGAGGTGCCTGGGCTAGGAAAGAAAAGAAAGACCAAGGAAGCAAATAAACTTCTGTGCCTATTGAATGTCATACATTATTGTTGTTGTTCGGTGCATCCGGTCGATATCTGACTCATAACGATCCTACGTACAACAGGCGAAAGAGTATTGTCAGTGCTTCTCTGCTATTCGTTGTTGTTGTTAGGTGCCTTCGAGTCGGTACCCGACTCATAGCGACCCTCATAGGGTTTTCAATGGCTGACTGTTTCGGGATTGCCTTGGGAGCGGATTGCCAGGCCCTTCTCCCATTTTTGCGGTGCTGGGAATTGCACTCAGGACCCCGGAGACTGCAGCGCTCTACCAACTGAGCTAAATCCCAGCCCACATACAACGGGGGAAACACTATTGTCAGTGCTTCTCTGCTGACCATAGAGTTTTCAATGGCAGATTGATTTTTGGGAGTGGGTTGCTACATGCGTCTCCCAAGCCTACAGCACCTGGTGTTTCCAGGTGGTCTCCCATCCAAGTACTAACCAGGCCGGACCCTGCTTAGCTTCCGAAATCTCACAGGATCGGATGCCACAGGGCTATGGCTGCAGGCCCTCTGCTATTCATAGAATTTTCAATAGCAGATTGATTTTTGGGAGTGCCTTGCCGGGTCTGTCTCCCAAGCCCACAGCACCTGGTGTTCTCAGGCGGTCTCCCATCCAAGGACTAACCAGGCCCAACCCTGCTTAGTTTCTGAGATCGGACGGGATCAGATGTCACAGTGGAATGGCTGAAAAATTACACAAAGACCCTATATTCGAGTCTCTTGGTTTAGGCAGAAACTTCAGAGCAAGTTAGAAACAGTAAAGGGAGCCATAAAAAGTTCAAGAGATGAAATCTGAAGAGGAAAAAAGCTAATGGGGGAGTCCCAGTTAAACCCCACCTCATAATCTGCCAGGAAATGAGAAGATAGTGACTGGTTTCTGGCTCTAGTCCCCAGGGCTGCTAGAGGAGATAACCACAAGGCCTCCTGGGTGAATCCGTTAGCCAATGGGCTACACCTGATTTTTAAGCCTCCCACATGAAGGTTCCCCAATCACACGTGAGTAAGCAGTAATAGCATTTATTATTCATATACGTCAGTGCAAGGCACTTGGCTCAAAACAGTTACTTGTTGAATAAGAAATGTTTGGAATGCCTTTGTTCCAAAAGAATCTTTCTCATTTTAGTTCACATCATTTTTATTTTTGTCCCTTTAAACATTTTCTGAGGCAGCACACCTGGTTATAATAGATGATGATGCCAAGAGCTTTTTGTGCTCACAGCTACCTTATAAGATAGATACTATTATTTTCCCCTCTTGACAGGTAAGAAAAATGAGGCTATAAAAAATTAAGAGACTAATGTGATAAGTGGCAGAACTGAAATTTCGACTCAGTGTGACTTCAGAGCCCAGGGTCTCAACTTTAATAATGCCTTTGTTAACTTCAGAAACTCCCTTACTTAAAATAGAGATAATATAGCTAGGCTCACCTGCAGCCATAGCCCCCTTGTGTCTGATCTTGCAAGCTAAGCAAGATCATGCTGTAGGGTTGGGAGAAGGACCTGGCAGCCTACTCCCAAAAAACCATCAGCTATTGAAAGCCCTATGAGTGGCAAAGAAGCACTGACAATAGTGCTGAGCTTGGCACGATGTCGAGTAGTGTTTCATCTGTTATACATAGGGTCGCTATGAATCAGATGGATTCCACGGCACGTAACAACAACAGTAGCTGGGCATGATGGCGCTCACTTGTTATCCCAGTGAGTCCAGAGGCTGAGACAGAAAGGTCACAAGTTTGAGGCCAAAAGCAGCCTGGGTGACTTAGTACGGCCTTGTCTCAGAATAAGAATTAAAAATGGACTGAGGGTACAGCTCAATGGTAGAGTGCTTGCAAAGCATGCATGAGGCCCTGGGTTGAACCCACCCAGTACAGCAGAGAGAAAGGGGTGGGACAGAAAGAGAGAGATAATTTAAGAAATAGCTGGGCTGCGGATGTAGCTCAGTGGTAGAGCACTTGCCTAGCAAAATGTGAATTCTCTTCCATTTAGATCTTAGAGCACTCCCTTTCAACAAAACAAGCGGGGGTTGTGGTTTGAGTCCTTCTTACTTGGATTATACTGTGTCCAGTGACATGAATTGTATGTGCATATGTGGCCTGGTCTTGTCTCTCACATTTAGGTCACTGAAACTTGTAGAATTACAGCCCTCCCTATGTACAAATCACTATCTTAGCTTTTCTACAAGACTTTTGCCTCTTCAGCCACTGCCACCCCCGGCTAATCCAGTAACCAACTAGGTAAACTTTGTCAAAAGGAGCTTTATTTTCAAATGACATATTTTTTAAATTCTCCAAGTGTGTAAAAATGGCATGTGTAGAAGCAATGTTATAAACATATACTGCATTTGCATTTTGGTTGCTTTCTTACAATTTGTTTTCAACATTCTTCACAGCTATCATGTACAAAAATCTAAACCTCATTAGTAAAGTTGGGCATTGTCCTTATAAATTGCCTTCTATTATTTGTAGTCTCTACCACAAAGACCCGTATTTGACTATACATATTCTGTCTTGTGTTATGCATGAATTCTGATCTAAGATATAAACTATTTAAGAGGTTAGAATCATGAAATCCAATCATTGGAAGGAAATTTAGAAGTCCATTCTATAGTATTCATTATAGACAAGTATCTGTTCTCTGCTAGAATACAGCACAAGTCAACTCCTCAAACTATGGGATAACTCCATTAGAAAATTCTCATTTGAAGCTGGTATGGTGGCGCAGACCTGTAATCCCAACACTCAGGAAGAAGAGACATGAAGGTTATGGGTTTGAGGCGAGCCTGGACTACATAGCATAGGCCCTTTCACAAAGAGAGGGAGGGAGGAAGGGAGAAATGAAGGTAACTTATTCATAGTGCACTAAAGTGTGCCTTCCACTTTTTATCAGCCCCAGAAGAGACTGCTTGGGTCTTTCTTTCTCTTTCTCCCCCCCTCCCTCTCTCTGTTTGTTGTTGTTTTGTTTTGTTTTATTTCGTTTTGTATGTAGCCCAGACTTCCCTCAAACTCACAATCCTCCTGCCTCAGCCTCCTGAGTGCTGGGATTATGTGCATGCACCAATACACCTGGCATGAAATATCTGGTCTTAATGAGAAGAATACTCAGAGTTAAGAACAACTTTCTTTTAATTGAGGTGAAGTTCATATGACATAAATCAACCATTTTAAAGTAAATAATTCAGTAGCATTTGTGCCACTATTTATATCACCCAAACATTTTCAAATTGTTCCCCATTCCTTCTCCCTCAGAACCACTAGCAACAACCAATCTGCTTTCTTTCTGTATAGATTTACCTATTCTGAAAAGTTTCTCAGAAATGGAATCATAAAGTATGTGATTGTTTGTGTCTGGCTTCTTCTGCTTAGCTTAATGTTTTTTTAGGTACATCCAAGTTGTAGCGAGTATCAGTAATGCATTCCTTTTATGACTAAGTAACATCTCACTACATTTATACAACACATTTTTTAACACATTCATCCATTCATAAACATTTCGGTTACTTCCAACTTTGGGCTATTAGGAATAGTGCTGCTATGAATATGCATGTACAAGTATTTGATTACCAGTATTCAATTCATTTGGATGTCACAAAATAAAAAAAAATAGAAAAGGGGCTGGATGTGCAGCTCAGTGTTAGACCACTTGCCTAGCAATGCACCCCCCGCCCAGTACTACAAAAAGAAAAGAAAAGGAGGAGGAGGAAGAAATGTAGAGTTTCAGGAAGACGTTTGTAAAGCCAGACACCATCACTTTCTAGCTAAGTGACTTTGGGTAAATTGCTTAATTTTTCTGAGCTTCAGTTTCCTTAACTGAATATTAAATATTCTAATGCTTCTAGCACAGTCACATGCTTAACATGCTTGTTGTTGTTGTTAGGTGCTGCCGAGTCTATCGGACTCATAGCGACCCTCATAGGGTTTTCAATGGCTAATTATTTCGGGATTGGCTGGGGAGTGGATTGCCACTTCCTTCTCCCATTTTTGTGGTGCCAGCATTCGAACTCAGGACCTCAGAGACTGCAGAGCAGTTCTCTTGCAACTGAACTAAATCCCAGCCCTTATAATATGCTTCTTCTTGTTGTTGTTAGGTGCCATTGAGTGAGTATCCAACTCATAGCAACCCTACATACAACAAGTAAAACACTATTGTCAGTGCTTCTCTGCTTTTCATAGGGTTTTCAATGGCAGATTGATTTTTGGGAGTGGGTTGCTGAATCCTTCTCTCATTAATATGCTTAGTAAATGTAAATTGCCTCCCTTTCTTTTTCCTGCCCTGAACAGCCCTCTCATATATCCTTTATCCCTATGGTATTTCTTTTTCCACAGGGCTGCCCTCAACGAGTCTTCATAGGGAATGCTTTCCAGGCCTTCCACCATCTTAATTACCCTACTTCCAGAAGAACACATCGGGGAGGAAAAACTTTTTCTCTACCCTCTAATGGCTTACACATGGGGGTTGTAAATTAAATAAGGAACAAATGAACAGGGGGGAAAAGTATACAATTTTCATTACATGCATGAGATTTCAGAGAAAAGAAGTGAAACTCAAAGAAGTGGATAGACTCCAGGGCTTATACGCCCTTTTAACAAAAGAAAGAGGGATTCAGCTTCAAGGGGTGATAAATTGTGGGGAAGTGACTCATAAATATATAGAAGAACTAATGGAAGATAAGGACTATTTTAGTAAGGAGTGCTTACACAAATTCATCTTGGTGTCAACCTCCCATCTTCCATGATGTGTCACTGTTGTGGTCAGGATATGAAGTGTACCCCAAAAAGTTTCATGTGTTGATGGTTTAGTCCGCAGTTGGTGTGCTATTGAGAAATGATTGGATTATGAGGGCACTAATTTCATGAAGAGGTTATTGGGAAGTGGGGCCTGATTGAAGGAATTAAGTCACTGCAGGCGTGTCTCTCAAGCATATATCTTGCCCTAGTCCCTTTCTGTCTTGCTCTTTGCTTCCTGGATGCCACAAGGTAAGCAGCTTTCCTCCACCATACCCTTAAACCATGATGTTTCTGCCTTGCCATAAGTCTAAAAGCAAAGGAGCCGGCTGACTGTGGACTAAAACCTCTGAAACCAAGAGCCAAAATAAATCTTTCTTCCTTTAAATTGTTTCCTGCAGATATTTGTCACAGTAATGGGGGGATTGTCAAAAGAAAATGTATGCCCTGCTTTGAGACAAATAAGGGAAGAGCAGGGAACTCTTCCTGCATTCTTTTATTCTCAATAGCATATAGCTCAAAATAATCCTTATGCCAAAGTAACATATTTTGGAGTGGCATATTCTGATCTCCTTCAAAGACAAATCAAAGTGCATTCAGAAGTTGTACTCGTTGCCTGTTTTTGAAGATGGGGGCTGTGTTTGACACACAGGACTGGACACGAAACCTAAAATGTTTTTAATTTAAAATTGAGAACATTTTTTATTTTCACTAATAGACACCATAAAGAGTGAAAAGGCAAGCCAACACTGAGAAAAGAAAATTATAATCCATGTACCTTATAAATCTCATATCTAATAAATACAGAGAACTCCTAAAACTGAGTAATGATAAGACAGACAACTCAATTTTTATGTTTATTTTGTATTTTTATTAGTTTTTTTTTTTTTTTTTTGCGGTACTAGGGGTTGAACCCAGGGCCTGGACCACTGAGCGGCACCCCCAGCCCATTTTGTAGATTTTATTATTTTCTGAGACAGGGTCTCGCTAAGTTACACTGACTGTCTCTGGTCTTGAACTTGCGATCCTCCTGCCTCCTCCTCCCCAGCCGCTGGGATTACAGGCATGCACCACCACGCCCGGCTTTTATTAGTAATTTTTAATATATGATGTAGTGGGTCTCATTACGACATTATCATAATGTCCTTCATTGTACATTGCTCATGCTCACTTTCCCTGTCACCCTCCCATACCCAGCAACTCAATTTTTAATGGGAAAATCCTTGAAAGACACTTCATAAAAGAGTACATCTAAATGAACAATAAGGATGTGAAAAAGGGTATTATTAGTCACCAAGAAAGTTAAAATGAAAATCATAATATACACCTACCAGAATGGCCAAAGTTTTTTCATTGTACATATTTATGGGGTACAGAGTGTTAATTCAGTTCATTTATACAGTGAGCAATTATTAAATTGGGGTTGTTGATGCTTTCATCTCCTTAAACACACAAAACCTTTTTTATTATGTGTAACAATAATTTTAGATATTTATGGGGAATAGTATGATTTTTTTAAGTTGTATACACTATAGTGAGTTCATTATGGGCTTTTCATAGAGTTGCATCCTATATTGCACCCTGTTCTCTCCTTTATCCCTCTATGTTGTTTTCCTCCCCATCCCACCTTTTCCATCACCCTCCTCATCCCACCTTTTCCATCACCCTCCTCCTCCCACTAGTCCCCTCCTGCCTCATGTTGGGTCCACTTGTATTTTCCAATCTTAGATATGATCAAGAGTATATATGTTTTTTTTTTCTTTAAGGTAGATCTAGCTCCCCCATATGAG
Organism: Pedetes capensis; assembly: GCA_007922755.1. Lineage (NCBI taxonomy): Eukaryota > Metazoa > Chordata > Mammalia > Rodentia > Pedetidae > Pedetes > Pedetes capensis. The sequence goes on from VMDO01004072.1 coordinate 99,038, forward strand.
TGAGAACATGTGGTATTTCTCTTTTTGAGTCTAGGTTGTTTCACCTAAAATGATGATCTCCACCTGGTTTTGATGATTACATACTGGATGTTGTTGATAGGTGCCGCCAAGTCTTATCCGACTCATAGTGACCCTTATAGGGTTTTCAATGGCTGATTGTTTCAGGATTGCCTCGGGAGTGGATTGCCACGTCCTTCTCCCATTTTTGTGGTGCTGGGAATTGAACTCGGGACCTCAGAGACTGCAGAGCGGAGCTCTACCAACTGAGCTAAATCCCAGCCCACATACTGTATATATGAACAAAATCATTACTCTTTACCACATAAATTGTTGTTGTCGTCATTGTTGTTGTTGTTGTTAGGTGTCATTGAGTCAGGCCTCATACATGCCAGGAAAGTGCTCTACCACTGAACTACACCCCAGTCCCTTTGACTTTTTTTTTATTTTGAGTCAGGGTCTCACTAAGTTGTACAGGTTGCTCCTGGCCTCAAAGTTGCAATCCTTCCTCCTCTGCGTATTGAATCACTGGGATGACAGAAGTGCACCACCTCATGCCTGGCTCAAATTTTCAATTCTTGCAAAAGAATCTAGAATAGATAAAATAATTTTTGAAACAGGATAACAAAGTTAAAGGACTTGCAATAGTTGATTTGAAGATTTATTATAATTTTATAATATTCCAGATAGTCATATCAAAAGAAAGACACATAGATTAATGTTCTAGAAATTGACCCATAAATAGAATTAACTCATTTTCATATAAAATATTTTATATTCCATATAAAAATAAAATCTCAATAAATCTGAGGTCACGTGTTTGAATATTTGGTACCCACGTGGTGGCACTGTTTGTGGAGGCTATGGAAGTTTTCCCCTTGTTGGCTGGGATTTAGCTCAGTTGGTAGAGTGCTGTGCTGCAGTCTCTGAGGCCCCGAGTTCAATTCCCAGCACCGCAAAAATGGGAGAAGGGCCTGGCAATCCACTCCCGAGGCAATCCCGAAACAGTCAGCCATTGAAAACCCTATGAGGGTTGTTATGAGTCGGATACCGACTCGACGGCACCTAACCTAACATGGAACTTTGGAAGGTGGGTTCCAGCTTTGTGGAAGAAGGTCATTAGGTGTGGGCCTTTTGAGGCTTTTTACATGGCCCTCCAGTTCCGGTAGTGCTCGGTTTCTGATCTAACAAGATATGAGGTCCACTGCCCCAGGCCCAGCCATCTGCTCTGCCTCCATGCCTGCCTCACCTCTATGGACTGAAATCCTCTAACCACAAGTCCCAATAAATCATTCCTCCCAAAGTTTGTTTCCATCAGGTTTTTGCCACAGCAACACACAAGCTGGCTAACAGAATCATACCCCTAAAGGTAAGAGTTAAGCTATTTCTTGAGACCATTATGTAGCAAACTGAATTTCTAATTGATACAGAGGCATTCCCTGGTATAAAAAATGTAGAGAATTATATTCCTTTCTTAAGGATTTATAATTCACAACAAACCATTAAAAACTGAGAAATCTGTCAATAAGTAAATCTATTTAATTTTGATTTAGCCCAGTAATATACAGATATATTTAACCATGGAAATCTTTATTTGCACATTAATAATACTCTATCCCCTCTCATGTCTGTCAGCTCGTTGTGCTGTGGAGACTTGTGTGGTGCTGTGATGCTGAAAGCAATGTCACCAGTATTTCAGATACCAGCAGGGCCACCCATGGTGGACAGGTTTTAGCTGAGCTTCCAGACCAAGATAGACTAAGGAGAAGGACCCGTCAGCCCATTCCCAAAACAATTAGCCACTGAAAACCCTATGAATAGCAAGGGAAGCACTGTCAAATATAGGGCCAGGAAATGAGCCCCCTAGACTGGAAGGCACTCAAGATACAACTGGGGAAGAGCTGCTTCCTCAGAGTAGAGTGGACCTTAATGACGGGAATAGAGTACAGCCCCTGGGGCCTCCTTTTTCTGATGTGGCATGACTCAAGATAAGGAGAAACATAGTGGCTATAACACTGGGTTCAAACATAAAAAGACTGTGTGCATGGCACAGTGTTGGGTAGTGTTTTGTCCTGCTGTACGTCGGGTCGCTATGAGTTGGACCCGACTAGACAGCATTTAACTACAAAAACAAGATATTCTGTTAAACACATGTTGGAAACCACAATCTTGTTCAAAACTTTAGCTTTAGATATGAGAAATCTAATGCCCAGAGGGAATGATTAACTTGACCAAGATCATTCACGTAATGGGAGATATGTTCAGGCATAAACTTCTGCTCCTTTTGCTACATGGTAGATTATCATTTTAATTGGTATGGAATATACCTTGAAGGTTTCAGAAGCAAGTAAGCTTCTATTTATGCACTTTCGAATGTCCTGGGCCATTCCTACCGTAGCACTTATCCTACAGTGGAATAATCTGTCTTCTCATGAGACTGAGTACTCTTTTGCCCAGTAAACGTGAATTGATCATTTTTTGTTTGCCCAATTATTTACAGTGACTAGAATATGGAGGACTCTCAATAAAAGTTTCATGAATGAAAGGGGAAGGGGGAAGGATTAAGCTGTGTGAACAGCTTAAGAACATGACTACAGACATCCAAAAGAATAGGACTCCAAGTTGGAAACAAAGGAAAAATTATTTAAAGGAAGAAGTCAGGTTGATGGAACAGTGAGGATAATATTTGCACAAAAAGGAATCAGCCTGTAATCCCAGCGGCTTGGGAGGTGGAGGCAGGAGGATTGCAAGTTAACTTAGTGGGACCCTATCTCAAAAAGTAAAAAAATGAGTTGGGGGTGCAGCTCAGTGGTCCAGCATTTGCAAAGCATGCAAGCATGAGGCCCTGGGTTCAACCCCCAGTACCACACACACACAAAAAAAGGAATCAGGAAAGTAGACAAAATTAGAGGTGACAGTATCAACAACACAGAGATATTTGGTTTAGGATAGCTGGTACATTGCTGTACAATCACTTAATAACTGTACATTAAGCACCAAGAGTATGCTGTGCTCCATGCAAAAAACCAGCACATTATAAAATAATAACCACTTTAAAGCCTGTAGCCATAGCCCTGTGGCATCTGATCCTGTCAGATCTCAGAAGCTAAGCAGGGTCGGGCCTGGTTAGTACCTGGATGGGAGACCTCCGGGGAACACCCGATGCATAGGCTTGGGAGAAGGACCCAGCAACTCCCTCCCAAAAATCAATCTGCCATTGAAAACCCTATGAACAGTAGAGAAGCACTGACAGTAGTGTTTCCCCTGTTGTACAGAGGGTCGCTATAAGTCAGATACGGACTCAACAGCACCTAACAACAACAACAACCACTTTTAAATAATCATTGCATGTTCATTGTATATATAGGTTTAAGTATCAGTTCAATGTTGAGGGGATTTATTTATTTATGTATTGACAGGGTCTGTCTACGTTCCCAAGGCTGGCATTGAATTCCTGGGCTCAAGTGATCTTCCTGCCTTTCCTCACAAGTAGCTGGGACTATGGGCTGGGTAATCATTTCAAACTTGTTATTCTCAAAATAAAAATGTTAGAATAAAGGAAAACAAAATTACATCACAAAAGGAACTAACGCTTATTGATCTTAATAGGATAAACTCATTTAGATTTCATGCACTAAAAAAAAAAAGATTTCATGCACTGTGAAGTAAATAACTCCCCTCTCTTATAAAGAGCACCGCTCTGCAGTCTCTGAGGTCCCGAGTTCCATTCCCAGCACCGCAAAATGGGAGAAGGATGTGGCAATCCACTCCCAAGGCAATCCCGAAATAATCTGTCATTGAAAACCCTATGAGGGAGGCTATGAGTTGGATACGACTTGACGGCACCTAAGAACAACAGCAACAATTTATAAGGGTTTAAGAAATTGAGGCATCCTCTCTTCTAACAATTTGCATTCTGTCCTAAGAATCTAGGCTGCCCCATTTCCCCCAAATAATTTCCAAGTCTCACAATGTTTTAAAGCAGTGAATTTTTACAATGGGCTCCCACTTTTAAGCAGAGTTTAATTTTCCTGACTTGCAGAACTTCTTTTTGAGCATTTAAAAGCAATAATGTAGCTTATTGGTAGAGTCCCAGCACATACTTAGCACTTCCAAGGCCCTGGGTTCAATACTCAGCACTCAACCAAAAATGATAACAGGCTCATTGTCTTGTTCAGGACCATATTCTAGAAATTCAAAACAAGTGCCTATCAAAGAAGGATTCAATGCTTAAAAGAATTCATTGCATTATTTTAGGTCAAAATTGTTTTGTGACTTTTCATGGAACTGTAAGTAAAAAGGTGCTTAATAAATTCTAGATATTCTGCTAAATATTCTATAAAGCTTTCTCTACCTAATTCTCAGCCTGGGATTTAGCTCAGTTGGTAGAGCACCACTCTGCAGTCTCTGAGGTCCTGAGTTCGATTCCCAGCACCGCAAAAAAATGGGAGAAGGGCATGGCAATCCACTCCCTAAAGCAATCCCGAAACAATAAGCCATTGAAAACCCTAAAAGGGTCACTATGAGTCAGACATGACTCGATGGCACCTAACAACAACAACTTAATTCTCATACCCTCCTCATGACATTTTAAGAATAGACTTTGCTTCTGAAATGCTAATTTAAAAATTATGAGTTTTTATGCGCCGGGCGCAGTGGCACACGCCTATAATCCCAGTGGCTTGGGAGGCAGAGGCAGGAGGATCACAAGTTTGAGATCAAAGGCAGTCTGCATAATTTAGTGAGACCCTGTCTCAAAAAGTAAAAAAAAATGGGCTGGGGGTATCCAATGAAATGTGCAAACTAATGAATGATTTCATTAATATCACATGTAAGCAAAATTTTGCTAAAGATTATTGAAAAGTGACTCCAGCAATATATAGACAAGGAACTGCCAGAAAAATCAAGCCAAGATTCAGAAGAGGGAGGGGAACCAGGGACAACATTGCTGATGTCAGACAGATAATAGCCAAAAGCAGAGAATACCACAAAGATGCCTATCTATGTTTTATCAACTATGCAAAGGCATTTGACAGTGTGGATCATAACAAATTATGGATAACATTGCAAAGAATGGGAATACTAGAGCACTGAATTGTACTCATGAGGAATCTGTACATGGACCACGAGGCAGTCTTCAAACAGAACAAGGAAACACTGCTTGGTTTAAAGTCAAGAAGGGTATGCATCAGGGCTGTATACTTTCACTGTACCTCTTCAATTTCTATGCTGATCAAATAATCCAAGAAGCTGGACTTTATAAAGAAGAATGTGGCATCATGATCGGAGGAAGACTCACTAACAACCTGCATTATGCAGATGATGCAACTCTGCTTGCTGAAAATGAAGAAGATTTGAAATTTTTACTGATGAAGACCAAAGAACACAGCCTTCAGTATAGGTTGTGACTCAACATCAACAAAACAAAAATCCTTACAACTGGGTCAGTAAGCAATCTCATGATAAATGGAGAAAAGATTGAGATTCTCCAAGATTTTACTTTATGTGGTTTTACAATCAACATCCATGAAAACAACAGCCAAGAAATCAAAAGATGCATTTCATTGGGAAAAGCTGTTGCAAAAGACCTCTTTAAAGTGTTGAAAAGTAAAGATGTCACATTGAAGACAAAGGTGCGCCTGACTCATGCCATGGTGTTTCCAGTGGCATCATGTAGTTGTGAAAGCTGGATATTGAATATGGAAGACAGGAGAAGAACTGATGCTTTTGAATTATGGTACTGGAGAGGAATATTGAATATACCATGGACTACCAAAAGAACCAACAGATCTGTCCTATAAGAAGTGCCACCTGAGTGCTCCTTGGAAGCAAGGATTGTTAGAATGTGTCTTATGTATTTTGGACATGTAGTCAGGAGGGACCAATCCCTAGAGAAGGACATCATATTTGGGAGAGTGGGAGGTCAACAAAAAATAGGAAAATCCTCCACTAGATGGATTGACACAGTGTCTGCAACAGTGGGTTTAAACATAAATAAGATTGTGTGCCTAGAACAGAATCAGGGAGTGTTTCATTCTGTTGTACATAGGGTCACTATGAGTTGGATCTGACTCAACAGCCCCTAACAACAACAACAACAAATGAAACGTTTGATTTTATTTTAATGTGTTTGTGTTTGTGAATTGGTGTTTCTCTACGGCAGCTTTTGATATTGTTTAAGTCTTGGTATGCTATGTGTAACGTGACATCAGGGGGTTCTTTCCTCATCATGTCTATTTGGGATTCTAAATGACTGCTGAAGTTGGATGTCCATATCTTTCCCTAGACTTAAGGAATTTTCTTCTAAAATTTAATTGAATGAGGTTCTCTGTGCCTTAAATTTGTATCTCAGCTCCTTGTTCTAGCCCATGGATTTTTAGGTTTGCTCTCTTGATCATGCTCCAGAGTTTCTGAAAGTTGTGGTCATGCTTGCTTACTTTTTTCTTTATTTCCGTCTGAATGTAAATATTTCCTCAACATTGTCTTCAATCCCTGATATTCTCTCTTCTGCTTGATCTAGTCTACTGGTGATGCTCTCCATTGTGTTTTTTATGTGATTTATTATTTCATTTCCAACACTTCTGTTTGTTTGTCTCAGAATCCTACTTTCCTTGCTGAATTTCTTATCTATGTTGCTTATTTATTTATTTATTTATTTATTTATTTATTTATCTGATTTTTTGATATAGAGTCTCATTTTGTAACTTAGGCTTATCTCAAACTCACTATGTAGCCCAGGCAGATCTCAAAATTGCAATCATCATGCCTCAACATGCCACATGCTGGGATTACAGATGTGTGCCACCATATTTTGCCATGTCGATGACTTTTTTGTCCAAGTCTTGAATTCTTACTTCATTTATATGCTTATTTTAATCATCTTTGAGGTCATTGTTCATTTTAAATCTATATGTTTTTTAATTCTTTGGCACTTCAACCATTTGAGCTCTTTGGATTCAGTTATTGAAGAGTTATGAACTTTTGGAGGAGTCATGTTGATTTCATTTTTCATATGTCTTATGTTTCTAAATTGACATTTGAGCATATGTTGGGATAGATATCTCTTTTGGTTTTATTTGGGGGTCCTCTTAGTGAGGGCTCAATCTCTAGTACCACACAGAGCATAGAAAACAAACTACTAGCCAGGTGTGGTGGCACATGCCTGTAATCCCAGCAACTTGGGAGGCAGAGGCAAGAGGATTGCAAGTTTGGGACGAGAGGCAGTCTGCGTAATTCAGCGAGACCCTGTCTCAAAAAGTAAAAAAAAAAAAAAAATGGGCTGGGAGTGCAGCTCAGTGGTCCAGCACATGCAGAGCATCCAAGTGCGAGGCCCTAGGTTCAACCCCTAGTGCCGCCAGAGAGAGAAGGGGCAGGAGGGAGGGAGGAGAAGAAAAGAAACTGCTGTACCAGCAAGAACACCAAAAGTAATTTTCAGTCTTGTGTTGTATGTGGGCTGAGGGCTAGTCTATTCAAGGATCAGTTGTCAACTTTATTGCTGTACTCACTTTAGAGGCTTCCCTTCTTTGTATTCAGGGAATCTCTGCTGGAAGCACTGAGCTTTGTGGTCTTCCTCCAGACCACCCCCCAGTTTGTGCACCCAGGGTCAGCTAATATCAAAGCGTGGGATTTCCTCCAAGTGTTTCAGGGGGTGGGGGAAGGAAACAAGTACTGATATCTGCACTGGATTGGGAGACCCAAGGGAACTCAACTCTCTGCCTGGCAATCTCAGTGATTTCTCAGTAAACCTGTGTGAGGAAGGAGGCTGTGGAAATCAAGTGATCTGCTAATGTTGGTCCCAAGGCTCTCAGTTCCACCTGGACGTGAGCCACACATGGCAGAGGCAGAGAGGTAGTTCCTCAGGCTGAGCAGTCCTCCAACCACAGGTGTAGAGCTTTTATCCTCTGCAACAATCCTCAGGCTATAAGCCTTCTCACCAAAGATGGTAAGGCTACCAACCACCAGGTCCTTCACAATCTGAGCTGCCTGCTGCTTAAACTTCTCTTTGTGTCTCTTTCCAACCTTCCATCACTCCAAGACTGCCTCTTACAGCTGCCTACCACCCAGGCACTGTAGCAGGGTGTCCCCAGACTCACCAAGTTGCCATTGTTCCTTCTTTTCAGGTGCCCAGATTAGCTCAATCTCAAACAATCACCCCCTTCTCAAGATGGCACGGGACTATAGCACTGAAAGATATGGGGAAAAATAAAATAGATTTTTGCTCCTATGCTGGTCAGCTACACAGAAGTAGTCACTGTCACACAAAGTTCCCCACTGGATTTAAAGCTTGCACGAAATGTGGGCTTATCCTGTGGCTAGAAACACCAGTCAACTATCACCAAGGCCACCTGGATCACCTTCTGGTCTTTGCTTTGGCTCCCTCACCCCCAGGATCTGGCACTGGAGCTGCGGGCTTTTTCTTGGTTTTCTCCACATGGCCTTTCTATTTCTTCATGATTTTTCAACTGTCCTATCAGCTCTTTCATGTCTCCTGAGGCTCTTCCTCTCTTCTCTCTTCAGAATATAATCCGTGCTTTGTTACCCTGACTCTTTACATTCATGGAGTCACATGGAGGGAGTTTCTTTTTTTGTCCCCTTTATTGGTAAATGTTGGTAGAGTACAGAGTAATACAGCATTGGCTTTTTCCATTATGCAACTATTGCTTCACTTTTGGTTGCACTTTCATCAGCTTATGAAATTTATGGGACAATTTCACTAATATGTAGTAAAACTTGTATACATATTTGGGTTATGTTCCCATATTTTTCCCATGTACTCATGAAGTTGCTTCATTTACATTGAGATTATTCTCTCCCCCTTTACCCCTGTACATTGTTTCTTCTCCCTTTCCCACCTTCCATGACCTTTGCTTCCTTTTGCTAGTCCCCTCCCTCCTCCTTTCTACTCTTTCTATTTTCCCTTATTTGCTAAGTTTAATTGTGCATTTCCATATATCTACTTATGTACAGGTTTTTTCTTCCTTTAAGTAAGATTCAGCTTCCACGTATGAGTGAGAATATATGGAGAATACTCCAAAAGAGTATTTCTCTTTTGGAAACTGTGTTCATTCACTTAAGATGATATTCTCCAGTTCCATCAGTTTTGCTGCAAATGACATTATTTCATTCTCTTTGTGTGTGTGTGTGTGTGTGTGTGTGTGTGTGGTACTTGGGGGTTGAACCCAGGGCCTCACTCTCGCATGCTTTGCAAGTGCTGTACCACTGTGCTATACCTCAGCCTTTTTTTTTTTTTACTTTTTATGCAGACTGCCTCTGGTCTTGAAATTGCCATCCTCCTGCCTCTGCCTCCTGAGTCACTGGGATTACATGTGTGAGCCACAACACCCATTCTTTTTTATTGCTGAATAATATTCCATTGTGTTTATGTACCATAATTTTTTATCCATTCTTCTGTTGATAGGCATCTTGGTTAGTTCCATACCCTTGCTATTGTGAAGAGTGCTGCATTAAATATGGAGATACAGGTGTCTGTGTGGTATGATGACTTGTCTCCCTTTGGGTATATTCCCAGGAGTGGTATAGCTGGGTTGTATGGCAATTCTATTATTAGTTTTCTGAGGTATCTCCATATTGATTTCCAAAGTGGTTGAACCAATTTACAGTTCCACCAGCAGTGGGTAAGGGCTCCTTTTTCTCCACATCCACATGGAGGATGCTTCTAATCTGCCATCTTACCCCAGAAGCCAAATTAAACAAGGGAGTATTATTTGATCATAAAGAAAAATGAAATTATGTCATTTAGAAGAAAATGGACAGAGCTGATGATATAGTTCAGTGATACAGTGCTTGTCTAGCATGTGTGAGGACCTGAGTCCAATCCCCAGTAACACAAAATAAAAACCCATCAGGTAATCAATGGAACTGGAGATCATCATTTTAAGTGAAATAAGCCAGACTCAGAAAGACAAAAATCATGTATTTTATCTCATGTGGGAAAATTAGATTTAAAAAAGACTTGACAGTAAAACAGGGACTATTTAGGAAGTGGAAAGAGACCAGAAAAAGAAGAGAAAGGGTACAAGAAAGGGTAAGAGGAGGTAAATAAGACTAAAGTATATTATATGCATATATTAAAATGTCATAATGAAACTCATTGTTCTGTACAATTAGTATACTCTAATTTTTAAAAAGCTTCAACATAGCAAAGGAAACACTCAACAGACTGAAGAGACAACCTAATGAATGGGAGAAAATCTTTGCTATCTCTTCATATGACAGATGATTAATATCCAGAATATAGAAAGAACTGGAAAAAAACTAAGTAATTCAATCAAAAACTGGGGGAATGATCTATATAGATATTTGTCAAAAGAAAAAATATAAATGGCCAATAAATGTATAAATAAGTGCTCGATATCTGTAACTTGCAGAGAAGTACAAATCAAAACTACAGTGAGATTCCATCTCAACCCTGTTAAAATGACTGTTATTTTTTAAAAAGACTTAAACTATAAGAAATGCTGGCAAAGTTGTATAGACAAAGGGACCCTTATACTGTTTTGGTAGGAATGTAAATTACTACAGCCACTATGGAAAACAGTATCAAAGCCCCTCAAGAATTTGAAAATAGGTTGACTGCTGCAGCACACACCTATAATCCCAACAATGTGGGATGCTGAGTCAGGAGGATCACAAATTCAAGGCCAGAGGCAACCTGTGCAGTTTAGTGATTCCCCATCTGAAAATAAAAAGGGGTTGGAATGCAGCTCAGTGGTGGATTGCTTGCTTAGCATGCATAAGGCCCTAGGTTCAACCCCCAGTACTACAAAAAAAAAAAATTAAAGATAGAACTATTATATAATCCAGCTATACCACTCCTGGGTATACATCAAAGAAATGAAGTCAGCATACAAAAGAAACATCTGCATACTCATATTTATCGCAGCCCTATATACAATAGGCAAGATATGGAATCACCTAGGTCCCATCAACAGAAAAATGGATAAAGACAATGTGGGATATACATAGAATTGAGTATTATTCACCTATAACGAAGGATTTTCCAGATGGCAGATTAGAAGCAACACTTTCCAGTTTCTCAGCAACTAGGCATCTAAGCAGCTAGAAAACAAGTTCTCAGCAAGGTGGGTGACTGAGCAGATGTACTGTCATTTAATATTGGACAGGCACAGACTTGGAGATACCCAGAGATTGTGGTTATTGGAACACAGGATAAGAAATAGTACAAGTGTGAAGCCCCATGAAGCTGGGTGCAGCAGCAGAGGGAAGGAATAACAGAAAGGGACAGAAAGAGAGTTGTAGTCAGCAAAAATTAACACAGAAAGAGATGCAAAACAGAAAGCCAATCTGAACTTAGCTGATCTGGGAACTGTATATCATGCTGGCACTAGAATTCACTGCATTGCTCAATGCAAAAACTTGGTGCTCTAATGGAGAGCCATCTTGAGAAGATTGCACTCAAGCATGCTCTTTGGGAGCTATTAGTCCCTACATTTTTTTCTTTCTTTTTTTTCTTTTTTTCTTGGCTTTCTTTGGGGGGCAGTTGAACTCAAGGCCTCACACTTGCATGCTTTTCAAGCACTGTACCACTGAACTGTACCCCCAGCCCATGTTTTTACTTTCTATTTTGAGATAGGTTCTTGTTAAGTTACTCAGGCTGCCTCTGGTATTGAACTTGTGATCCTTCTGCCTCTGTCTCCTGAGTCACTGGGATCACAGGCATGAGCCACCATGCATGGCACATTCCTGTAGTCCCAACACAAGGGAGGCTGAGGCAGGAGGATTGACAGAATTTTGAGGCCAGCCTGGACTGCATAGTAAGTTCCTGGCCAGCCTCAGCTAGAGTGAGAATGTATCTCAAAAAAATTACAGAGAACTCAAATAAATAACTTAATAATGCACCTCTAGGTCTTAGGAAAACAACATCGAACCAAACCCAAAATCAGTAGACAGAAAAAGATAATAAGGATCATGGCAGATATTAATGAAATGGAGAGTAAAGGAACAATACCAAGAATCAATGAAACCAAGAGTCAGTTCTTTGAAAAGATAAACAAGTTTGACAAACCCTTAGCCAAAATAATCAAAAGAAAGGGAGAGAAGACACAAGTTAATAAAATTAGTGATGAAAAAGGGACATTACAACACATAAAAATGAAATCCAGAGAATCATTAAGGAACACTTTGAAAACCTATATTCCAAAAAAACCTGGAAAATATAGAAGAAATTGGTAAATTCTTAGACACATATGACCCACCACAATCAAATCAAGAGGACATAAACAGATCTACAACAAGCAATGAAACTGAAGCAGTTAATAGTCCCAACCAAGAAAAAAGCCCAAGACTGGATGGATTCACTGCTGAATTCTACTACATTTTCAAAGAAGAACTAATATCAATGCTTCTCAAACTATTCCATAAAATAGAAAGTGAAAGAACACTATTAAACACATTCTATGAAGCCAGTATTACCCCAATATTAAAATGAGATAAGGACATAACAAAAAAGAACACCATAGACCAATTTCCCTGATGAACACAGAAAAATCCTCAATAACATGCTAACAAACTAAATCCAACAATACAATTAAAAGATCATACACAAGGATCAAGTTGGTTTTATTCCAGTGATGCAAGGATGGTTCAACATATGTAATTCAACCAATGTAACCCAGCACATAAATTATCTCAACAACAGAAATCACATGAACATCTCAATAGATGCAGAAAAGGCCTTTGACAAAGTTCGATATCCCTTCATGATAAAAGTCTTGAAGAAACTAGAAATAGAAGGAAAATACCTAACATAATAAAGGCTATCTATGACAAAAGTTGGCAGATGGACCTGGCAACCCACTCCCAAAAATCAATCCACCATTGAAAACCCTATGAACAGCAGAGAAGGACTGACTGGCAATAGTGTTTCGCCTGTTGTACGCAGAGTGGCTATGAGTCAGACGCCAACTTGACGGCACCTAACAACAACAACAACAACATAACAAAACTATAACCAACATTATACAATAGAGAAAAACTGAAAAGTATTTCCTCTGAAATCAGGAGTGAGACAAGGGTGCCCACTCTCTCCACTGTTATTCAATATAGTGCTTAAATCTAAACAAGAGAAATAAAGCAAGAAGAAGAAAGAAAATTGATCCAAATAGGAAAGGAGTTCAAATTATCCTCATTTTCAGATGATATCATCCTATACTTAAAAGACCCTAAATACTCCACCAGAATACTCTTATATTTGATAAACACTTTCAACAAAGTTAGCAGGATCAAAAATCAACACAAAAAGTCAGTAGCTTTTCTATATACCAATAGTGAGTATGCTGAGAAAGACATCAGGAAATAAAATCCCATTCACAATAGCCTCAATTAAAAAATCGAAAAAGGTAAAAAGAAGAACCTAGGAATGAATGTAACCAAGGAGGTGAAAGATCTCTACAATATTTTAAAACATTGAAGAAAGAAAATAGAAAGACCTATCATCCTCATGGATTGGCAGAATTAATATTGTCAAAATGACTATATTCCCAAAAGCGATTTACAGATTAATACAATCTCCATCAAAAGTCCAATAACATTCTTCACAGAAGTAGAGAAAAATATAAAATTCATAAAGAAGCACAAAATACCCCAAATACCCAAAGCAATTGTATTAGTCAGCTGTCATATCACTGCAACAGAAAAACCAACCCAAACTTATGGAGGAAAATGCTTATCGGAAGCTCACATTTAGTGGATCAGTCCACAATGGCAGCAAAGCATGGTGGCAGGGCAAGCATCTAGGCAGGCAGCCAAGCCTGTGGCAGATAACCTCATGGCATCAAGGGGCAGGAGGCAGAGAAATTCCTGAAAATGCAGGTCGAGGTAAAAAAAAAATCTCCAAAGGCCCACTCCCTGTAACCACATCTGCAAAGCTGATTCCTGCTTCCATAAGTTCCTTGATCTACACAAACAGTGCCACCAGCTGGGGACCTACTGTTAAAAGCACATGACCTTTGGGGGACATTTTATATTCAAATCATGGCAGCAATCCTGAGCAGAAAGAGCAGTGCTGGAAGTATCACAATACCTGACTTCAAATTCCGCTACATTATCATAGTAACAAAACAGCATGATACTGGCACAAAAACATGTGTAGACCAATGGAATAGAATAGAGGACCCAGAAATAAATCCATGAAGCCACAGCCATCTGATCTTCTACAAAGCTGCCCAGAACATATATTGGAAAGCAGATAGCCTCTTCAACGAATGATGCTTGGTAAACTGGATATCCACACGTTGTTGTTTTTGTTGTTGTTAAGTGCCACTGAGTCTATCTAGTCCAACTCATAGAGACCCTCATAGGGTTTTTGTTTGTTTGTTTGTGTTTGTTTGTTTTTGTTTTTTTCGGTACTGGGGGTTGAACCAAGGTCTCATGCTTGCAAACTCTGCAAGTGCTGGACCACTGAGCTGCGCACACACCACTTTTTTTTTTTTTTTTTTTTTTTACTTTTTGAGACAGGGTCTCGCTAAGTTACGCAGACTGCCTCTAGTCTCGAATTTGCGATCCTCCTGCCTCCACCTCCAGAGCCACTGGGATTACAGGGATGTACCGCCGCATCCGGCCCTCATGGATTTTCAGTGGCTGATTCAGGAATTGATTGCCATGTCCTTTTCCCGTGTTTGTGGTACTGGGGATGGAACTCAGGTCCTCAGATAGTGCAGCATGGCATTCTACCAACTGAACTAAACCCCAGCCCCATCCATATGTTGTTGTTAGGTGCCGTGAAGTGGTGTCCAATTCATAAGGACCCTTACAGGGTTTTCAATGACTGTTTTTCAGGATTGCCTTGGGTGTGGATTGCCACATCCTGCTCCCATTCACCCACATGTAGGAGAATGAAAATAGATCCCTATCTCTCACCCTGTACAAAAATCAATTCAAAATGCATCAGAGACCCCAATGTAAGACCCAAAACGTTGAAACTGCCAGAGGAAAACATAAGGAAAACACTTCAAGATAGAAGAATAAGCAAGGACTTTCGGAAAAGACTGCAATTGCTCAGGAAACAATAGCAAAAATTGACAAATGGAATTGTGTGAAATTAAAAGGCTTCTGCATAGCAAAGGAAACAACAGAGTGAGAAGATAGTATACAAAATGGGAATATATATATATAACATATATATGAGATTAATATAAAGGGAGATTAATATCTAGGATATATCAAGAACTCAATAAATTAAACACACAAAATCATCCAATCAATAAATGGGCAAATGGATTGAAAAGATAGTTCTCAAAAGTTCTCAAGAGAAGAAATACAAATGTCCAATAAATACACGAAAAAAAGGTTCAACATCCATAGCCGCCAGGGCAATGCAAATCAAAACTACACTGCGATATGGGTGCCATGGCACACTTGGGAAACTGACTCAGGCAGTCTGTGCAACTTAGTGAGACCTTGTCTCAAATTAAAAAATACAAAGGGGTCTGGGGGTATAGTTCAGTGACCTAGCACTTCCCTAGCATGTGTGTGGCCTGGTTTCAACCTCCTGGTACTGCAAACAAACAAAAAAACTACATTATGAGTCCATTTCACCCAAGTCAAATGGCTATCCTAAAGACAACAAACAACAAATGCTGCCAGGTAGGATGGTGGTGGTGGTTGTTAGGTGCCATCAAGTAGGATCCAACTCAAAATGACCCTTATAGGGTTTTTAATGACTGATTGTTTCAGGATTGCCTCGGGAGTGGATTGCCATGTCCTTCTCCCATAGGTAAGGTGGTGCACACCTTAAATCCCAGCACTTGGGAGGCTGAGGCCAGAGGATCAATGTGAGTTTGAGGCCAGCGTGGGCTATACAGAAAGACCCTGTCTCAAAAAAAAAAAAAATGCTGGGAAGTATGCTGTGTGGCTGGCTGGGAATACAGGCCCTCATATACTGCTGGTAGAAATACATAGAAAACTATAAGACATGAAAGCAAAAAGAGGAACTATTTGGAAGGAGGAATGAGACAAGTGGGGGGAAACAAGATAGGGTAACCAGGGATGAATATGAGCAAAGTACCATGACAGACATGTATGAAAATGTCATAATGAAGCCCATTATCTAGTACCCTAACTAAAATCCAAACAAACCAGCAAACAAACAAATAAATGAAATTATCTGCTGGAGGTGCCAAAGAAAGAATCACATAGGCTGCAGAGTTTTAGGATTGAATTTCCCACCCACACCAAAGAAGGAGAGGATGCTTTCTTACCAGGCTGTCTGATTTTCCAACTTTTTTTTTCCTTTTTCTTTTTTTCTTTTTTTGCAGTACTGGGTGGGTTGAACCCAGGACCTTGCACAGACTATTCTAGCACCGTACCACTGAGCTGCATTCCCCAAACCTTTTTAAATTTTTCTTTTCTTTTCTTTTTCTTTCTTTTTTTTTTTTTCTTTTTTTGGTACTGGGGGTTGAACCCAGGGCCTCACACCTGCATGCTTTACAAGTGCTGGACCACTGAGCTGCACCCACCGACCCCAGTTTTTTTGTTTTGCTTTGTTTTCTTTTACTTTTTTGAGACAGGGTCTCACTAAGTTATGCAGACTGCCTGTGGTCTCCAACTTGCGATCATCCTGCCTCCACCTCCTGAGCCACTGGGATTACAGGCATTCGCCACCACATCAAGCCTTGTAAAGGCATTTCTTCTTAAATTTGCTATAGGCGCCCCTATGGTAGAATTAGAGATAACAAAGAGAGGCAAAAAAAAAACCCATATTTTTTTAAAAGAAACTTAAAAAAATTAACCAATTTAAACAACTTGACTTATAGTACTCTTCCTTATCTGGTAAAAGGTGAGAAGAGTGCCAAGTAATTTTTTTGGAGGGGTAATAGTGCTTATTTGTATTTTTGTGAATAACCAATTCTTATATACAAAAGAGGGCTGGGAATTAGCTCAGTTGGTAGAGCACTACACTGCAGTCTCTGAGGTCCCAAGTTCAATTCCCAGCACTGCAAAAATGGGAGAAGGGCCTGGCAAGCCACTCCCAAGGCAATCCCGAAACGGTCAGCCATTGAAAACCTATGAGGGTGGCTATGAGTCGGATACCGACTCAACGGCACCTACAACAACAACATATACAAAACAAGATGGTTTTTGTTTTCAAGGTTTAAAAGCACTCTTTAAAAATATTAAACTTGGGAGCTGGGCGCCGTGGCGCACAGCTGTAACCCCAGCAGCTTGGAAGGCGGGGGCAGAGGGATCGGAAGTTGGAGACCAGAGGCAGTGTGCATAACTTAGTAAGACCCTGTCTCAAAAAGTAAGAAAATGGGCTGAGGACGCAGCTCAGTGTTCCAGCACTTGCAGAGCATGCAGGTGCGAGGCCCTGGGTTCAACCCCCAAGTACTGAAAAAAAATATATATATATATACATACATACATACATACATACATACATATTACACTTGGAGCACGGCTCACATGGAGCTGTTAGCAGACACAGATGGTGGGTGTGCATCTGCATTTGGGCACAGAGCGAATCACCATTAAAACCAGGGGCACAGGTGTAGGAAATTCACTCCCACATTAGAATACCAACAAAATTCAGCTACAGAGTAGATCGCTGTGTCACAACTGAACCAAGCTGCTAATCTGCAAAACGCTGGGTACTGGCAGACAACCATGACACAGATGCGGTGATTGTGAATGCCCAGTATGTCTCCTGTCCCCAAAGTAGCCATGGGCAACTAGACCTAACCCTGGAAGCCCAGAGGCCACTGCCTGCCATGAAGCCTTGGTGCCAGTTAGGGCCGCTCTCCTTCCGCTCCAGAGAGGAAGGCCACAGAAAGCCATGCAAAGCTCTGGCTTGGCTGTTGGGTCACACCCAACTGGGTCCAGGTCCTGCAGGGCAGGTGTGGGCAAGGCTTGGTCCCAAGTGCTACGCTTCGCCATCACAGGTGGCTAAGGTGTATGGGGACCAAACTACCACATGGCTGTACTCACACACAC
Source organism: Pedetes capensis (assembly GCA_007922755.1). Classification (NCBI taxonomy): domain Eukaryota; kingdom Metazoa; phylum Chordata; class Mammalia; order Rodentia; family Pedetidae; genus Pedetes; species Pedetes capensis. Next base: position 117,005 of record VMDO01004072.1, read on the forward strand.
AAATCAAGAAAAGGACAGTTGAAATGCACACGTGGCATTATCCTTTGGAGCCATGGTTAAAAATGAAGATCATTTGTTGTTGTTAGGTGCATTCGACTCATAGCGACCCAATGTACAGCAGGCGAAACACGATTGTCAGTGCTGCTCTGCTGTTCATAGGGTTTTCAATGGCAGGTTGATTTTTGGGAGTGGGTTGCCGAATCCGTCTCCCAAGCCTACAGCACCTGATGTTCCCAGGCAGTATCCCAGCCAAGTACTAACCAGGCCCTAACCTGCTTAGCTTCTGAGATCTGACAGGATCAGATGCCACAGGGCTACGGGTGCAGGCTGAAGATCACTAACTCATAACAGAAAGAGGTTTACTTAGAAATTAGAGTCCTCTAGTGACTGCATGAGATTGGACACTGAAGGATCCCGGCTCAGGGCTGAGCTTCAGAGCGAGCAGCCACAACCCCAGCTGAACTTCCACACAAGGTAAGGAACACAGCATGTCTTGCCCACTGGCCCTCGTATTTGAAGCACTTTTCCAATTGCAGGCCATGACTGGAGTCTTTAGAAGACCTGTTCTGGCCCCAGAGACCAGGGATCCTTTATCAACTGTGCTGTCCCTGCAGCTCCCTAGGGGGCTGGGATTTAGCTCAGTTCGTAGAGCGCCGTGCTACAGTCTCTGAGGTCCCGAGTTCGATTCCCAGCACTGTAAAAATGGGAGAAGGACCTGGCAACCCACTCCGGAGGCAATCCCGAAACAATCAGCCATGGAAAACCCTATAAGGGTCTCTATGATTCAGACAGGACTCGACGGCACCTAACAACAACAACTGACAATAGCCAAAACATAGAATCAGCCTAGATGTCCATCAACAGATGAATGCATAAGTAAATGTGCTATATTCACATAACAGAGTTTTATTCAGTCATAAAAAAGAAGGAAATTATAAGACAGGTGTGGTGGCGCATGCCTATGATCCCAGCGGCTCAGGAGGGGGAGGCAGGAGAATCACAAGTTCGAGACTTGAGGTAGTCTGTGTAATTTAGCCAGACCCTATCTCAAAAAGTAAAAAATCGGCCGGGGATGCAGCTCAGTGGCCTAGCACTTGCAAAGCATGCAAGCGCGAGGCCCTGGGTTCAACCCCCAATACTACAAAAAAAAAAAAAAAAGGAATGAAGTTATGTCATTTGGCATGGCATGGTGGCTCACGCCTGTAATCCCAGCGACTCGGGAGGCAGAGGCAGGAGGATTTCAAGGCCAGAGGCAGTCTGTGTAATTTAGTGAGATTCTGTCTCAAAATAAAAAAGTAAAAACGGGCTGATGGTACAGCTCAGTGGTACAGCACTTGCAAAGCATGCAAGTGCAAGGCCCTGGGTTCGACCCCCTGCACTGCAAAAAAAAAAAAAGAAAGAAAGAAAGAAAGAAAGAAAGAAAAATTAATTATGTCATTTGCAGGGAAATGGGTAGAACTTGAGACCAACACTAAGCAAAATAAATCAGATTCAGAAAGACAAATATCAACTTTTCTCTCATATCTGGAATCTAGATTCTATATATGTACATATATATGTATATGGGTGCTGGAATTTAGCACACTTGGTAGAGCGCTGCGCTGCAGTCTCTGAGGTCCCGAGTTCAATTCCCGGTACCACAAAAATGGGAGAAAGACCTGGCAACGCAATCCCAAGGCAATCCCAAAATAGTCAGTCATTGAAAACCCTATGAGGGTCTCTATGAGTCGGATAACGTCTTGATGGCACCTAAAGACAACAACAACATATATGTATATATACATTGTTTTGTTGTTGGGTGCTGTCGAGTCAGATCCAACTAATAGAGACCCTATATCCCTATATACAACAGAATGAAACACTACCCAACACTGTGCCATGGACACGAGTTTTTTCTGTTTGAGCCCAATGTTGCAGGCTCTATGTTTCTTCTGATTTTGAGTTGTGCCACATCAGCAAATGAGATCCCAGGAGCTTTACTCCATTCCCGTCTTTAAGGTCAAATCCAGTATGAGGAAGCAACTCTTCCCCATTTCTTGAATGCCTTCTAGCCTGGAATGGGCACTCATTTTCCAGCACTATATTTGATAGTGCTTTTCTGCTATTCACAGTATTATCCATGACTAATTGTTTTGGGCGTGGGCTACCGGGTCCTTCTCCCTGGTTTGACTTAGTCTGGAAGCTCAGTTGAAATCTGTCCACCATGAGTGGCCCTGCTAGTATCTGAAAGGACGGTGACATATCTTTTAGCATCACAGCGACACAAATCCCCACAGCACAAGCGGACAGACATGTTGGATGTATGTGTGTGTTTGTGTGTGTGTCTGTGTGTGTGTGTGTCTGTGTGTATACATATACACATATATATGCCTGTAGCCATACTACTGTGGTGTCAGATCAAGGAAGGTAAGCAGGGACGGGTCTGGTTAGTACTTGGATAGGAGACCACATGGGAACACCACGTGCTGTAGGCTTGGGAGAAGGACCCGGCAACCCACTCCCCAAAATCAATCCACCATTGAAAACCCTATGAACTGCAGAGAAGCATTGATAATAGTGTTTCATCTTTTGTACGTAGGGTCACCATAAGTTGGATACTGACTCAACAGCACCTAACAACAACAGTATATATATATATATATACATATATATATAAATATATATATATACACACACACACATATACACACACACACATATACACACATATGTATATATGAGTATATATGTGTGTGTATATATGTGTGTGTGTGTATATATATATATATATATTTCAGCCTACAGCTGTAGCCCTGTGGCATCTGATCCCATCAGATCTCAGAAGCTAAGCAGGGTCGGGCCTGGTTAGTACCTGGATGGGAGACAGCCTGGGAACATCAGAAGCTGTAGGCTTGGGAGAAGGACCTGGCAACCCCCTCCCAAAAATCAATCTGCCATTGAAAACCCTAAGAACAGCAAAGAAGCACTGACAATAGCGTTTCTCCTGTTGTACAGAGGGTCCCCATGAGTCGGACACCGACTCGATGGCACCTAACAACAACAACATATATTTCAGGGAAGGAACAAGACCATTGGGAGAGAGGAACAAGGAAGATGAGAGGGTTATGGGGGGAGCAAAAGACACATGTTTTTCCTCATATGTGGAATCTAGATTTAAATACATAGAAAAGTATAAGACATGAAAGCAAAGGAGGAACTATTTGGAAGCAGGAATGAGACAACTGGGGGGAAACAAGATAGGGTAACGAGGGATGAATATGAGCAAAGTACCATGACAGACATGTATGAAAATGTCATAATGAAGCCCATTATCTAGTACCCTAACTAAAATCCAAACAATCCAGCAAACAAACAAATAAATGAAATTATCTGCTGCAGGTGCCAAAGAAAGAATCACATAGGCTGCAGA
>VMDO01004072.1:120513-131650 GCA_007922755.1 Pedetes capensis
GGTTGAACCCAGGGCCTCACACCTGCATGCTTTGCAAGTGCTGGACTACTGAGTTGCAACCCCGCCCCCCGTTTTTTGTTTTTTGGTTTTTTTTTTACCTTTTTGAGACAGCGTCTCACTAAGTTACGCAGGCTGCCTCTGGTGTCCAACTTGCGATCATCCTGCCTCCACCTCCCGAGCCACTGGGATTACAGGCGTTCGCCATCGTGCCTCGATAACCCTTGTTAAATTTTTATACTGAGACAAGGTCTCTAAATCACACAGTCTGTCTCTGACCTTGAATTTGCTATACTCCTGCCTTTGCCTCCTGAGTCCCTGGGATTACAAGGTGCACCAACACACCCGACTTGATTTTGGAACTTTAAAACTTCTAGATTTGTTGTTTGGGTTTTTCTCTACCTTTACGTGGAAAGAACCAGACGTAAATGGCTGTATAGATGAAAGAAAAGGAAAAAGCTAACTCACATAGGAAATGCAGGTAGAATTTCGTGACTGGCGTGTGTATGTTAGGGAAGAAGCCACACAGTTAAGACAAAGCACTCTTGAGAGGTCAACCACCAGCGACATAGACTTCACAAGGAAAGTGGGGAAAGGAAACTTTCACGATTCAAAACACAATGTTTAGAAAATGTTCACACAAGCAGTTTCTTGGCAAAAGATTTTCTTGTAAATGTGGACAGGGTCTCGCTATGGAGTTCCAGTTCACCTGGAACTCTATGTAGCTCTAGATGGCCTCGAACTCATGATCCTCTTGCCTCAGTCTTCCCAGTGCTGGGATTACAGGCATGAGCCACCACATCAAGCCTTGTAAAGGCATTTTCTCTTAAATTCGCTGTAGGCGCCCCTATGATAGAATTAGAGATAACAAAGAGAGGCAAAAAAAATTGTATTTTTAAAACAAACTTCATGAAATTAACCACCTTAAATAACTTGATTTATAATACTCTTCCTTATCTGGTAAAAGGTGAGAGGAGTGCCAAATAATTTTTTGGGGGGGTAGTAGTGCTTGATTTGTTTTTTTGTGAATAACCAATTCTTATATACGAAACAAGATGGTTTTTGTTTTCAAGGGTTAAAAGCACTCCTTAAAAAATTAAACTTGGGAGCCGGGCACAGTGGGGCATGCCTGTAATCCCAGCAGATTGGAAGGCGGAGGCAGGAGGATCGGAAGTTGGAGACCAGAGGCAGTCTGTGTAACTTTGTGAGACCCTGTCTCAAAAAGCAACAACATGGGCTGAGGGTGCAGCTCGGTGTTCCAGCACTTGCAGAGCATGCAAGCGCAAGGCCCTGGGTTCAACCCCCAAGTACTGAAAAAAAAAATACATATATATATATATATATATATGCATACATATATATACACACACACATACAAACATGCATACATATATAGCTATTACACTTGGAGCACGGATCACATGGAGCTGTTAGCAGACACAGATGGTGAGTGTGCATCTGCATTTGGGCACAGAGCGAATCACCATTAAAACCAGGGGCACAGGTGTAGGAAATTCAGTCCCACATTAGAATACCAACAAAATTCAGCTACAGAGTAGATCACTGTGTCACAACTAAACCAAGCTGCTAATCTGCAAAACTCAGGGTCTTGGCAGACAACCATGACACAGATGCGGTGATCATGAACACCCAGTATGTCTCCTGTCCCCAAAGTAGCCATGGGCAACTAGACCTAACTCTGGAAGCGCAGAGGCCACTGCCTGCCATGAAGCCTTGGTGCCAGTTAGGGCCGCTCTCCTTCCGCTCCAGGGAGGAAGGCCATAGAAAGCCATGCAAAGCTCTGGCTTGGCTGTTGGGTCACACCCAACTGGGTCCAGGTCCTGCAGGGTGGGTGTGGGCAAGGCTTGGTCCCAAGTGCTACGCTTCGCCATCATAGGTGGCTAAGGTGTTTGGGGACCAAACTACCACATGGCTATACTCACACACACAAATCAAGAACAGGACAGTTGAAATGCACACGTGGCATTGTCCTTTAGAGCCATGATTAAAAATGAAGATCATTTGTTGTTGTTAGGTGCCATTGAGTAGGTATTCGACTCATAGCAACCCAATGTACAACAGGGAAAACACTATTATCAGTGCTTCTCTGCTGTTCATAGGGTTTTCAATGGCAGGTTGAGTTTTGGGAGTGGGTTGCCCAGTCCGTCTCCCAAGCCTACAGCACCTGGTGTTCCCCGGCAGTCTCCCAGCCAAGTACTAACCAGGCCCTACCCTGTTTAGCTTCTGAGATCTGACAGGATCAGATGCCACAGGACTACGGCTGCAGGCTGAAGATCACTAGCTCTCATAATAAAAAGAGGCTTACTTAGAAATTAGAGTCCTCTAGTGACTGCATGAGATTGGACACTGAACGATCCCAGCTTAGAGCTCAGCTTCAGAGCGAGCAGCCACAACCCCAGCTGAACTTCCACACAAGATAAGGAACACAGCATGTCTTGCCCACTGGCCCTTGTATTTGAAGCGCTTTTCCAATTGCAGGCCATGACTGGAGTCTTTAGAAGACCTGCTCTGGCCCCAGAGACCAGGGATCCTTTATCAACTGTGCTGTCCCCTATGGCTCTCTACCACACCTTGGGCATTTTAGTGTTGCAGAGGAGGGCAGCTGCTGCCTTCTCCAGGCATCAATATCCACTCCAGCAAGTGGCAAAAGAGTACTGGCCTCAATCTTTGACACTAGCTGGCATGGAAAGAACCATACATCTGCTAATCTACCACTCCTATACAGACCCACAGGGACTGCAGTTAAGAACGCTCTACACAACCCAATAACAGTATTTCCAAAAATGTTTTTCACAGCATTTTAAATAATTTACAAAAAGCTACAAAAACCATATCTACCAGGACATATCTGTTAAATAAAAACATCATTTCATATTAGTGTGTGTATGTATATATATATGTGTGTGTGTGTATGCATATATATGTATATGTACATGTGTATGTATATGTATGTTGTTTGTGTTAGGTGCCGTCGAGTCGGTATCCAACTCATAGCGACCCTCACAGGGTATTCAATGGCTGACTGTATTGGGATTGCCTTGGGAGTGGATTGCCAGGCCCTTCTCCCATTTTTGCAGTGCTGGGAATTGAATTCGAGACCTCAGAGACTGCAGAGCGGCGCTCTACCAAGTGAGCTAAATCCAAGCCCGCTGTGTGTGTGTGTGTGTGCGTGCGTGTGCGTGTATGAAGGGCTACATAGAAGGGACTCTGCTTTTCACTCTTAAATGCCACTATCATCGTGCAGCTACACAGGCACACACATACACTGTTTCCCACAGCTGCAGACCAACTTGATGCTTACAAGTGGAGGACTCTGTCAAGGAAATCCCCAGTGAATGGGAAAAATATTCACATCCTATACACTGGACAGAGGTCTAATTACCAGAGTTTATAAAGAACTCAAGAAAAAAATACCCAAGAAAATAAATAACCCAATACACAAATGGGCAAAGGAACTGAACCGACAGTTTCAAATGAAGAGGCCCGTAAAGCCATGAAACACATGAAAAAATACTCCATATCCCTAGCCATTAGGGAAATGCAAATTAAAACAACTCTGAGGTTCCACCTTACTCCAGTAAGAATGGCCAAGATCACTAAAACAAATAACAACAAATGCTGGCGAGGTTGCAGAGAAAAGGGAACCCTCTTAGCCTGCTGATGGAGCAGTAAATTAATCCAACCACTTTAATCCAATCAATATGGAAGTATTTTAAAAAACTAAAAATAGATCTACCATGCGACCCAACTACAACACTATTGGGAATTTACCCAAAGGGAGGTGTGTCATCATACCACATTGACACCTGCATTTCCATGTTCTGCATTTCCGTGTTCAATGCAGCACTTTTCACAATAGCAAGGATATGGAATCAAGCAAAGTGCCCATCAACAGAAGAATGGATTCAAAAAAACTATGGTACATATACACAGTGGAATACTACTTAGCAATCAAAAAATGAAATAATGCCATTTGCAGCAAAATGGATGGAATTGGAGAAAATTATTTTAAGTGAACGAACACAAGTCCAGAAAGACAAATACCACATGTTCTCACCTATATGTGGGAGCTGAATCAAAAATTAAAAGAAGGAAAAATCCTAGGCAGAGGTTGGAACGTAATAAAAAGCTAAAGTCGACTTAGCGGAGAAGGGACAATTTGGTGAGCGCAAAAGAAGGAGGGAAGGATCTAGCAAAAGGAGGAAATCCTGGGAGAGGAGGGGGGTGCTGTGTCGGTACCTCAGGTCTAGGATGTTTTCCTCAGGGCCTGAGCTCCTGTCATTAACACCAAGTGCCCCCTGAGCTTTCCTGTTTGGCCAGTGCCCACTGTCCTTCTTGGTGAGTAAGTGCACACTTCCAAACACAGGGCTGTGGCTGGCCTGTGCCTTCCTGAAAGCCTAGAAGGCTGGGCCCTGCAGAGGCAGGCCTGCATGGGGACTCATGAGGCCATCCTGCTTGGCCCCCATGGGATACCCTTCACAAAGTGAAAGTGCTGGGTAGAGAGCAGGGGAGAGCAGCCTGGGAAGGGCAGAGTCCTCCTGGGGTCTTCAGAGAGGCAGGGTGGGTCCCTGGTCTGCCCCTTGGACCCCTTCTCTCTCTTGCCTCCAAAGCCCCCTGTCCGTGCCAAGCCTAGCCCTTCTGAGTTCACAGCCTAAGGGCTGGGCAGTCCGCTGTGCTGGGTGAAGTCGCTCCTAGGCTAGGTAAGGTGGGTCTGATTTCCTGGGTTGGAGGTCAGTAAGCTCTGGCAGCCACAGTTCCCATGAAGGGGACCCACTACTCTCCACCCCCCTACCTCCATCCACCCCACCCTCACTCTCCTCCCCCTCCCACGCCGCCACTCTGGTCTTGGCGTCCACTTTGGTGTAGCCACGCGGCTGACCGAAAGCACCTTCTGCAGTGTCTGGCTCAGCCCCACGGGGGCTCTGGTCTTTGTGAACATAAGCACTTCTGCTGCCCACCAGGGACCCTTTGGCACAGATGATCCCGCTGGCGTTCAAGGCCCGCTCTCGCTCACTTCTGCCCAGAGCAGCAAGGAGGTAAGCAGTGTGCTCCGCGCAGGGGGTACCCTTTGCACTTTGGATGAAGAGGCTGGCTGTGCCCTGCACCCCAGCTCTCTTTGTGCCCCTTCCTCCTTCGGCTGCCTGAGGGTTCCCGCCCCCGCCCTCTGGCTCCGTGTGTACACACGCGGCTGAGGCGCCGGGACTAGCTCTTTCCTGCTCAGTACCTCTGCCTGGGATGGGCCCCCTGGCCCCCGAAATGCGGGAGCCCCCTCCCTCGTCGGCCTCCTTCCTGGTTTTCACCAGCTGGCTTCCTGGATGCCATGGCGGCCGGAGTTGGAGGACTCCGAAGGCCAGCGCTGCACTTATGCTCTTGCTTCTACAGCTGCCGTCCATGTTCCCCCTCCCTCTGCCCCTATTCTGTGCTGTCTCTGGCTTGGGGGCGGCCAGCCTCGAGCTGCCCGGGTTCTCGAGCTCTGCAGTGACCCTAGGCCGGAGGCTTTGGGGCTGTGCGCTCACCTTTGCTACCCTGGGAAGTTTGCGGAGGACAGACTCCTTATAGGCTCCCATCAGATCTAGTGGGAGTGCTGCCCTGGCTGGCGGGGGGGGGGGGGGGGGGGGGGGGGGGGGGGGGGGGGGGAGCGGTTCTCTGTTAGATTTAAATCGGGCAGAATTTTCACTCGGGTCTGGCTTTTCATCTACACTCACGGGGAGAGCTCTAGTCCTCGCTGGCTCCCCTCAAGCTTCCAGGACCACCACCTGAGCCAGGGGCATGTTTGGGGGGACACAGGGTAGGCGAGGGGCTGCTGTGGGAAGCATAGGGAGAGGAGGGCCAGGCCTCCAGGGACATGGGCCGCGACGCCCCACTCTTTGCCCTCAGGTACTATTGGATGGCCTCTTGGATGTCTCGGGCTATTGAATCATCACCATCCAAATCCAGACCCATAGGGCCACAGCCTGCAGCGGCTTCTCTTCCCCGTGGGCGGCCATTTGCAGCAACCACACAGCCCGCAATCGCGGGCTGCTCCTTGCGCATGGCAGGGCTGGCGGGCAGCCTGGCATCACAGTACTTCTCCACCCCTGGGCCCGCAAGGCGCGCTCATCATTCATGCCCAGGGCAGCCTCGCCGCGCTGCACTGTGCTGACGATCACCTGCACTCTGGTGCTCATGGGAGCCCCGGTGGGGTCCTCTTTTGGCTCTGAGAAGCAGCCAGGGAAGCAGAACCCCCCAGGTGGACCAAAGGCCTCCCATCTGAACTGAAGCGCGACCACCAGACGGTTGGGCGTTCATGAGAAACATCCTAGCAGACAGGCAGGGCGCACGGAGGTAGGGACTTATCTCTCAGCCAGTTTCATATACTTTAAAGGCTGTCTGGCTGCAGTTATACCACTGTGGCGTCCGATCCCGTCAGGTCTCGGAAACTAAACGGGGTCGGGCAGTTAGTAGTTGGATACGAGACCTACTGGGAACACCAGGTGCTATAGGCTTGGGAGAAGGACCCGGCAACTCACTCCCAAAAATCAATCAGCCATTGAAAACCCTATGAGTAGCAGAAAAGCACTGACAATAGTGTTTTGTCTGTTGTACGTAGGGTCACTATAAGTCGGACACAGACTCTACAGCACCTAATAATAACAACAAAGGCTGTCCAGCCTGCAGCTGTACCACTGTGGCGTCCGATCCCACCAGATCTTGAAAGCTAAGTAGGGTCGGACCTGGTTAGTACTTAGATGGAAGACCGCATGGGAACACCAGGTGCGGTAGGCTTGGGAGACGGACCCGGCAACCTACTCCCAAAAAACAATCCGCCATTGAAAACCCAATGAACAGCAGAGAAGCACTGACTATAGTGTTTCGCCTGTTGTACGTAGGGTCGCTATGAGTCCAATACGGACTCCAGGGCACCTAATAGCAACAACAAAACATTGTCTGGAGGGGTGAGGCCATAGCCTGCAATGCTTCTCTGTGAGCTAGAAGCAATGGCTGTTAAGGAGTGGAGATGAGCCAGGCTTCGTAGGTGGATCCCTTCTGGATATGATCGACAGGCTACTTGGCTGCCCGCCAAGCCAGCGCCGCCCGCGCCCGCGTCAGCCTCGTGGGGTGGGGGTGGGCCTGGTAGGGAGGGGAGGCGCGCTCCGCCCTCGGCGTGGCGCCAGCAGGGGGTCCCCGAGGGTCCCGCCCCCTCGTGCCTTCCCGCGCGCGGCAGCTGCCACCGCCCCTCGCGCGGCGCGCCACGGGAAATCTCGGGGTCATTTTTTTTTAAAACTGATACCTCCAACCGGTAGAGCATTCGCGGTTCCATGCGGTCACATACAATAGGTAGGTCCGATTGGGGATTGCAACCCTGGGTTAAACAGCGAGGTCGCGATGGAGATCAGCATCCAACCTGGTCTCTCCCCTTGGCCGAGGCCCAGGGGCCACACCCCCAGCGCTGCTGCCCTCGAGGACGTGTAAAGCGGTGCACATGTTAGCACCCGCCACCAGTGGTCCCTTAGAGTAGGTGCCCGGATGTGCAGAGGCGGAGCCGGCGTCTACCCATGAGGCAGCGCGTATTGTTATAAGTCTAACCCCCCATGTAGCGCTCATTCTGCGCTGGAAATTTCCGTGGCCGCCACGATTGATGTGGCGGTCGCTTAGTATTTTCGCGCTTTTCCCTTTCGATCTTCTTTTGCCTCTCCCCTGAGCCCCAGTCAGGCGGATCTGCTCTCCTCTCGGTAAGCCGCCCCCGTCTGTGTCGCGAGGAACCAGGCACTGGCTCTCTCCTACGCTGTGCGGGTGGCCCCGGTCCCCTGGCTCTGAGGACGGCGGGCAGAGGGTCTCGATGCCCGAGCAGGTCTCGGGGATTGGCCGCGGCGCGCACGAGGGTATGGGCTTTGCTGCGCGGCGGTGGGTGGGCCACCATCTTGCGGCGGTCGGAGAGGGGGGAGTGATCGCGGCAAGGTAGCTGCCCAGCCAAGGTTTGGCCGCCTGTGGCTGGCTGGGACGAGCAGGCATCTGTCCCGGGGGCCTGCGCCGCGCGGGCATCTTGCCCCGCGGGCCGGAGCCGCGTGGGGCGCCGCCGCCGCCGCCGCCGCCGCCGCCGCCGCCGCCACCGCCACCGCCACCGCCACCTCCTCCTCCCCCCGTCCCGCGGCCTGTCCCCAGCTTGGGTTTGGCATTTTTTGGAGACAATTCCTTTTGGTCTTTTGTACGTTTGATGCTGATGTTTGACGGTGGCCCGCCCACTCCCAAGTCTCTCCAGCCCTAGGAGAAAGACGAGTGGGGGCTCCGAACTTTCAGGCATCTGGGCTCCTGTGGCCCCTTCGTTCTGCCCATCCCCCCTGCTCCCCTGGGTTACGAGTATTTTTCCGTGCTAACACCCTTATTCTTGCCAAAAGGATTGCCCTCCACTGCCATAGAAATCGTGCTCCGTTCCGTTATTGTCTAGCGAGGATAAAAGCCCTGGGGAGAAACGTGGGGTTAGATACGCGGTTTTCTAACAGTGCTGTTTTTTTCTTAATGAGATGGAAAAATTATCTCATTGTGAGGTTTTCTTTAAAAAACCTGCTCTAGAGATGGAGGGACTTGCTCTCAAGTTTTAATGCTTTTTAAGGAGAAGTCTGGGGACAGTGTCAAGTGAACCAGTTTCTCCAAGCACGGGAGACCATCCACGGAATTCTCTTTGTTTGAGAAGATATATAATTTTTTTTTAAATCTGTGAACTTAAATTTTTGGCTATGTTGTTTTGAGGCTTGGACTATGAGTTTTAATATCCTTTAGTGCTATTAAACATAAATTCGCAACGTAGCAATAGTTTTAAACTACAAAAGTGTCTTGTAAGTATTTGTGAGATGTCCTGCTTTGGGGGTTACAGTGGAAATTCAAACTGTCTCCTTGAGTAGAAACTTCACTGAGACTATGAGGGCCCTGGCTCGCTTATAAAATTAAGTTATATCTGTGTGTCTTTGTTTTAATATCCGTGCCAATTCAATTATAATTTTTCTTGCATTAGTGCATTTTATTGGTGTAAGTCCTTTTGAGGAGGGTTGTGAGGTGTTGATAGAAGTGTTCTGAAAGTGAAGAAACAGCATCAAGGAGAGGGTCAGTAAGGACCACCAGTTCTTGAACCAGGGTCTTCTGACCGTAATTCCAGGGTTCATTTCGCAAAATTCTGCCCCACGTTTTATGGACACAAAATGGCGGAGGAGAGTAATCAAGGAGGCTCACATAAGATGTTTTACGAAATATTCTTTTCACCTCTCTTTATATTTTAAGACTTCAAGTTCTTTCACCTTTTTAGTACTTAAATAATATTTCCAAGCATGTTGAAAAGTTGAAGGAGCCGGGCGCGGTGGCGCACGCCTGTAATCCCAGCGGCTTGGGAGGCGGAAGCGGGAGGATCGCAAATTTGAGACCAGAGGCAGTCTGCGTAATTTAGCGAGACCCTGTCTCAAAAAAGGAAAAAAAAAATGGGCTGGGGGTGCAGCTTAGTGGTCCAGCACTTGCAAAGCATGCAGGTGCAAGGTCCTGGGTTCAACCCCCAGTACCGCGAAAAAAAAAAAAAAGAAAGAAAAGAAAATAAGAAAAGTTGAAGGATAACCTATTGGAAAAGTTCCTATTTTTCGTATTCAGCCAATTTTCTCCAGCTAGGTTTCATAAGATGAGATCGCCTTTTCAGTCTCGTGTTTTACAATTGAGCATTGCCGTGTTTTTTGTTTGTTTTGTTTTGTTTTTTGTTTTAAACACGGGAGAGAAGAGTATGGGGAAATCAAATATAAGTCTATACCTGCTTTTTCTCCCATTTGTTTTCTTTTTTCAGGAGGACATTTAGAATCATACCGAGATTTTTTTGTTTTGGTGGTGCTCGTAGTAGAACACACGGTACTGCACCCAGGGCTTCAGGCATTCTAGTCAAGCACTCTGCTATGGGGCTATATCCCCAAGCCACCAAGAACTTTTTCCTGTTATTACACTAATTGAGCAGGGGAAATCCCAAATGGAATAGCAGCTTTTATAACTAGGAAGCAATAAATAGTTTTAAAAAGTAATAGGCCGTGCCGGGCGCGGTGGCGCACACCTGTAATCCCAGCGAGTCCGGCGGCGAAGGCAGGAGGATTGCAAATTGGAGACCAGAGGCAGTCTGCGTAAATTATCGAGACCCTGTCTCTAAAAGAAAAAAAAATGGGCTGAGGGTGCAGCTCAGTGGTCCAGCACTTGCAAAGCACGCGCGCACGAGGCCCTGGGTTCAACCAACCGCCAGTCCTGCAAAAAAAAAAAAAAAAAGTCCGTGCTCTGTGGCACACTCCTGTAATCCTAGCAACTCAGGAAGCTAAATCAGGAGGATCAGGAATTTGAGACCAGAGGCAGCCTGCACAACTTTGGAGACCCTGTCTAAAAATAAAAAATACAGCGCCAGGCGCGGTGGCGCATGCCTGTAATCCCAGCGGTTTTGGAAGCAGAGGCGGGAGGATGGCAAATTCAAGACCAGAGGCAGTCTGCGTAATTCAGCGAGACTCTGTCTCAAAAAAGTTAAAAAAAAAAGGGGGGGGGGGCTGGCGGGGCGCAGCTCAGTGGTCCAGCACTTGAAAAGCATGGAGGCTCGAGGCCCTGGGTTCAATCCCCAGTACCGCAAAACTAAATAAGTAAATAAATAAATATAAAATAAAACAAAAAATATAGAGAGTGGGGGTTAGGGGAGCAACTCATTGGTGGAGAGCTTGCCCAGCATGCACAAGGCCTTAGGTTCAATCCTCAGTACTAAAAACAGTGGTAGAATATTGGAAATCTACATCGGAATCATTGTTATTCAGAAAGAACTTTTTCAAAGGCCAGAAATATTTATCACTTACATTTACTAATTACATATATAGCCATGAATATTTTTCCCATATCTTCTTTCTTTGAAGGACTTAAAAATACTTGGCTTTCAGTCAGATTGTTTTAAGTAGTGACTCAAGAAGACTTGATTTACTTAGTAATTTGAATAAAAATAGATGTCTAGACTTCTAAAATTTATTCCCTATAAAGTGGTTTTCTTTTCTTCTTTTTTTCTTTTTTCTTTTTTTTTTTTTTTTTTTTTTTTTTTTTTTTTTTTTTTTTTTTTTTTTTTTTTTTTTTTTTTTTTTTTTTTTTTTTTTTTTTT
>VMDO01004073.1:8891-64115 GCA_007922755.1 Pedetes capensis
GACAGGGTCTCGCTAAGTTACGCAGACTGCCTCTGGTCTCCAACTTGCGATCCTCCTGCCACCTCCCCAGCCGCTGGCATTACACGTGTGTACCACTGCGCCCGGCAGAAATGGATTTTTTGATGATAGCCCCTACCTACAGAGTGCCCCCTCTCTTCAGGCCCAACTCAAGGCCCCAGGGTGCTGCAGGATGTGGCCAGCCTCCCTGAGGCTCAAAGGAGGCCATGTCTCTTACCTCTATCCACTTAGCCAAAACCTGAGCATCCTGTCCAGGTCACAAACTCAGGTTCAGCATGGTCACCCCCCAGCCCCCACCTCTGTCTCCTCTTTGATGGAAACATGCGAACCAGAACCACTGTGGCTTATCCTTTCTCCCAGAGCAGATTTCTCTCTGGAGGCAATGGTTTGTTTTTAGATAGTTTTTCAGTATCCTAAGTAGCATTGTAGCAAATATCCTTGGTGTATTTGTCTTTGCGTAGTTTTCTGATCATGTCCTCAAAAATAATTTCCTAGCAACAGAATTGTTGGTTCAAAGACAATGCATATTTCATACAACGCTATCCAACTGTCCTCTGGAAAGAGTCACTCACTCGCCGATCCTTTTGGAAGCTGACCCTGAAGGTGTGGTTCTTTAAAGCATTAACATCAACACGTGAGATTCCACATGGACTAAAGCCAGGGTGCCTTATGCCGGCTTCCCTAAGGATCCTCGCCCTGGGAACGCTCACGGTGGCGGGGACACCTCATCACCCCCAATTGTCCCAGCTGTGCCCCACTGTGGTTGCATAGACTCTGTTGGTTCCTTCCACTGAAGCGTGAGCTGGCTGAGGTCAAGAGTGGTGTTCTATGCCTCTGTGCAACCCCAACGCTTGCTCAGGGTCCTGCACCCAGAAATACTTCCCCAAATGCTTATGCTGGGGAACGTGTGGAGCCCATGGTTACCTGAGTGGACGACACACTCAAGCTGAATGGGGGGCAGTGTGGGAGGTAGGAACAAACTCCGGGGTTAGAGCTGGGTCCACGGAGGCCCTGGGTCCTGTCCTATCATACGCTGGATGTGCGGTTCCTGAGCAAAGTCACCACAGAGTCCCAAGTCCCGCAATCATAAAACAGAATGAGCGGTATACTCCGGCAGCATTGTGGTCAGGAATGGATGCCACATCTTCTGGCAGACACCAGGTCTACCCGGGCCAGCCTTCTGGCTGCCCTTCATTGCTGGCCCACGACAAACCAGTGGAGTCACATCAGAACACAGGTTCCACTCACTTCCAGCCACATGAGAAAAAGAAAGCTAACACACTGAGTCTTTCATAAAGCAAATGAATTCAATCTGGACGGCTGTCCTTCATTCTGAGATATTGCCTTTTCTTTTCCTTTCTTATCTTTCTTTCTTTTCCTTTCTTTCTCTTTTTCAATTTTTTTTTTTTTTTGCTGTTAAGCATCCTTTCATTTATGAAATGATGGAGACAGTCCATCAGACGTTGCTTTTCTTCTGTCTACATTTTTTGACTTGACAAAATTCAAAAGTTCTGTATTAATCAAATTCTGTACTAGTCCCCCTCACCCCAATTTGGTTTTGGATTTTTCTGGTTCGTAAACATAAAGGACATAGAAAAAATGGCTTAGGCCACAGCTTCACTTGGATTTCTGACCAAATACTTCAGTGATAGCCTCTATTGAAGAGAAGAGAAAGGAGGCGGAGGCAAGAACGCAGCTGCCTCCGTCAAGCTGCTTGCGCTTATTTTTAAGTAATGCAAAGAAGAAATTAGTATCAGCCAGGTGTGGTGGTGCGTGGCTGTCATCCCAGCACTCGGGAGGCTGAGGTAGGAAGATTGCAAGTTCAAGGCCAGCCTGAGCTACATAGCAAGAGCCTATCTTTAAAAACAATTACATTAAAAGTATGGGGCTGGGATTTAGCTCAGTTGGTAGAGCACTGCGCTGCAGTTTCTGAGGTCCCGAGTTCAATTCCCAGCACCGCAAAAATTGGAGAAGGACCTAGAAATCCACTCCCAAGGCAATCCCAAAACAGTCAGCCACTGAAAACCCTATGAGGGTTGCTATGAGTCGGATACCGTCTCAACGGCCGACTAAGTGGCTAAAGCTGGTGTCTCCAACATGCTTTGCAAGTGCTCAGCCACTGAGCTGTATCTCCAGCCCCTTTTTTTATTCTTTATTTTGAGGCAGGGTCTCACTGAGTTGTGGAGACTGCCTCTGGCCTCCCACCTGTGATCCTCCTGCCTCTGCCTCTGGAGTCATTGGATTCACAGGCCTGTGCCACTGTGCCCAGCCAACGTACCTATTCCACAGTGTGGCATGCCTGCCCGTGGTTCCCGTCACAGCGGGACAGATGGTCTCAACCCACCAGGCCACTTTCAGCACCACTTCTGTTCTGCCCATCCCCCATCCTCCTCCATCCTCCCTGACCTCAAATGGCTTCTCCAGTTTCTCCTTATCCTTTTTTTTTTTTTTTTTTTTTTTTAAGGTACTGGGGGTTGAACCCAGGGCCTTGTGCTCGCATGTTTTGCAAGAGCTGGACAACTGAGCTGCACCCTCAGCCCTTTTTTTTTTTTTTTTTTTTAACTTTTTGAGACAGGGTCTCGCTAAGTTACGCAGACTGCCTCTGGTCTTGAACTTGCGATCCTCCTGCCTCTGCCTTCCGAGCTGCTGGGATTACAGGTGTGCGCCACCACACCCGGCTCCTCATCCATTTTTGATGAGTTGTTTTGGTCCCCGGTGGCCCCTGACCATTTCTAACCATCAAATCTGCCCATAAAGAACAGAGATGTGCCAAGGTCCAGGAGATTCCAAGGAGGAAGTGGAGGCTCTGAGATGCCAGCAAAGCCCTGTTACTTTGATTACCTCCTGGGCCCGTGCATTTTAGTGCACAGCCTTAATATCTTAATTGCTGCTGTTTCTATTTGTCTGAAGGACTCAGGACGCTGGCCCCACTTGGCCCAGTGCCTTGGGCTGTGATGTGTGATGTGAAGGCCGGATGAAGAAGTAAGGGTGGAAATAGCCTTTGAAATCAGATGGTTAAGATTTCCTCAGAGAAGCACGTGAGAGATTCTGCGACACCCCCAAACCAGGGCTCATTCTGTAACGAGGGCTTGAAGCCCCCAAGGCTTTCAGAACCACAGCCCCAACGCACGCTGGCTGTGAGGTATCCTCACTGCTCCTAGTACAGGGGTGGGTGGCCAAGAGGGTGCTAACGGTGGAAGGGAGTCCAGACAGGGACTCCAGAGGACGGAGTGAAGCTCTCAAGAAGCTACACCCACATCCCCCGCCTGCCTGCCATGGGACCTTATTTGTAAAAAGGATCTTTGTGAAATGCAAATCTCAGAGAAGAATCTCTAGATAAGATCACCCTGGGTTCTCCAGGGGGCCCCTAGACCCGATGGGGAGTCCTTAGAAGAGACACACATATGCAGAGGGAAAGGGTAGAGGACAGAGGCTCAGGCTGGAGGGATGCCACCACGAGCCAAGGCACACCTGTGGCCACCAGGTGCTGGAAGAAGTGGGAGGCTCCTGCTCTAGAGCCTCGAGGCAGCAGGGCTCTGCCAACCCTGAGTGGGGATTTCTGCCTGAACCGTGAGCAAATTATGCTACTTTGTCATGGCAGCCCCAGGACACTGATGCAATGGCTTTTGTCATTTGGGGAGATGAAGACAGTCCCCAGCAGTGGCTGGGAGGGACAGTTAGTGGTTCATGTAAATGGTGAATGGTGGGGTGATTGGTAGCACCCCAACACCGGGAAATCCCCCTAGAAGCCCCAGATTCTTAAAACCTCAGAGGTAGTAGCGTGTTTCAGAAATCTCCCAAAGGCTCTGGGACAGGGCAGAGAAGCAGGAGAGAGATGAAATAGGTGTGAGAAACACACTGTGTGTGAGCTATGCAAGCAGAAACCCCTACAGCATCTCCTAGTGGTGGAAACCTGGAAACACACTAATGCCCAATGGTGGTGGTTGTTGTTAGGTGCCTTTGAGTCGGTATCCAACTCATAGCGACCCTCATAGGGTTTTCAATGGCTGACTGTTTCGGGATTGCTTTGGGAGTGGATTGCCAGGTCCTTCTCCCATTTTTTGTGGTGCTGGGAATTGAACTCAGGACCTCAGAGACTGCAGTGCAGCGCTCTACCAACTGAGCTAAATCCCAGCCCCAATGCCCAATGGTAGGGGATTTAAAAAATATTATACAACCATCAACCCAACTATGTGGATTCACAGTCATTGTTATGGACAGGCCTCCACCATTCCTAGTTAAATGAAAACAGTCTGTCACAAACAAGAGACAGAATGTGAGCCCACGGCTGTACCGTGCAAGCAAGTATTCTACTTAGAAGAAGCCTGGGAGAGAAGCCCATGAATGTGGTTATCACTGGGTGGAGGATTTTTACTTTCCTTGTTCTTTCCTTTGTCTACCTGTTCTAATTTTTTTCTACAGTGGATTTTATGATCGAATAGTATGGAAAGGTTTTGTTTTCATAAGATCCCTTGGTGAAGTTAAAATAAAATCTTTTAAAGTGAAGCCTTTAATACGAAGCTGTCCGCTCAGTTATCTGTCTACCTAGAAAGACTGTCACTCCATTGGTGGGAATAAGAATTAGTTCAATCATTTGAGAGAAAACTTGAGCAGTGTCTATTAAAATTTCAATTGCACATACCCTTTGATCTAGCAATTTCACTCCTAGGCATCTATCTTAGAGAAGTCCTCAAATGAGCATGCAAATAGCTGTAAAAAGTATGAAGTGAAACATTGTTTGGAGCAACAAAAAGGTGGAAGTGAGGTAAACGTTTGTGATAGTGGAAGAGGTAAATAAATTATGCCTATTGGTATTGTGGAATACTACACAACCATTCAAAATGAGACGGATAGATGTAGATACACATATACATGCACCATCATGAAAAGATTTGTGAGATATAATTTTAAAAGGTGGAAAAAAGAAGCAATTTTAGTGATCTTGGTTATGAAAAAATCTACTTTTGTACAAATGCATATATGTGGAACAAAAGTTTAACAAAAGCTGTGAATGGGTTTCAATCCCCCTTTGCTCTTCCTGCATATAAGGGCACTGGTGATTACATTTAGGGCCATCTGGATAATCCAGAATAATCTCCCCATCTCCAGATCCTTAATTGTATCTGCTACTTGCTCCAGAAGGCACAATCTTGTAGTCAAGGGGAGGGTGGCAGCTTAGGGGAGAGTGGCAGAGACTTTGCCTTTTGTGCTAATTGTGGGTTGTTTTCTGAGGAATATACGTTAAAAGAATGCAGTCATGTAGGGCTGGGGATGCAGCTTGGTGGTAGAGTCCTTGCCTACTAGCATGTGCAAAGATCCTGGGTTCCATCCCCAGCACTACAGCAGGTGGGGGGTGGAGAGAAAGAGAAGAAAGGGAAAGGAAAGGAAAGGAAAGGAGGAAAGGAAAGGAAGAAAGGAGGGAAGGAGGGAAGGAGGGAGGAAGGAAGGGAGAAAGGAAGGAAGGAAAAAGAAGGAAGAGGAGGAGGAGGAAGAGGAAGAAGAAGAAGAAGAAGAAGAAGAAGAGGAGGAGGAGGAGGAGGAAGGAAGGAAAGGAAAGAAGAAAGAAAAAAAAGAAAGGAAATACAATGATGTTTAGTGTAATAGAATAAGTAAATAACTGTAGGGCTGGGATTTAGCTCAATTGGCAGAGCACCGCTCTGCAGTCTCTGAGGTCCCAAGTTCGATTCCCAGTACCACAAAAATGGGAGAAGGACTTGGCAACCCACTCCCAAGGTAATCCCGAAACAATCTGCCATTGAAAACCCTATGAGGGTTGCTATGAGTTGGTCAGGACTCAAGGGCACCTAACAACAACAAATAAGCATAACAAATGAAAGCCCTCCAAGGACCTTGAGTCACTGCCACGTGATCACGTGGTCCACATCTCCTCCTCTCTGGGCTCCTCAGTCTCTGTCCGACCAGGAAGTCAGACACTGTAATGTCTCAAAGTCTTTTCACCTCTGAGTCCTCAGTTCTCTGTTTGCCATAACCAAAGAAAAGATCAACTTTCTTTTTGTCCTACGGTCCTGAAAAGCCCCGGGATTGGGGCCCAACAAGTTGCCTTATTTGCAAAGAGAAGAAAAAATTTAAAATCTCCCTTCGCATGCCTTGCGGAGCCTCCCCAGTCCCCCAAGACCTCAAAGTGCCTCTTCTGCCGAGTGCTGTGCACCCCGAGTAGATTTGAACAAGAGTTGATGTGTGAAAAGATTTTCCGAAGACCCTTCGGAAAGGATTTTTTAGTCCCCTGCTCTGTAATAACCAGAAGGTGTTTAACAAACATGATATGCAGCAGTTGCTAAGAGAATCTGATTTATGTACAAAAGCCACGCGGAGCAACTGCGCATCAGGGTTGTGACCTTTCATTTGACTGTGAATCCTGATATTCTGATGGAAGCAATCGAGGTGAACTTTATTTATAATCAGCTTACAGCATGGATAGCTGTATTGTAAGTGCCTCTCAAATTACATAGCAAATCTTGTTGTCTCCTTAGGCAAATAAGAAGCCCGCATCAAAAGCTTTAATTGTAATACAGGTCACCGTCAAGGGTAAAATATTTCCCAAACCCTTCTGATTAGTGAAATCACAGACGACTTAAGCGTGAGCTGGGGCCACAGCCACGGCACCCGAGGACAGCTCAGAAAGCATCCAATAAATAAGCGTCCAAGCAAACTGACATTAAGGGAAATCTCATTACGGAAAAAGAATTTAATTTTTCCACATTTGTGTTGAAGAGTTCAGCAAGAAGGGCGTCGCGCTTGGTGTAAAGGGAGCGCCCGGATTCCCACGTGAGCAAAGAAGGATTCTCAATTCATTGGACAAACAGGAAATGGGGTAAATGCAAAGAGATTTCCCATGGACGCGGACAGGATGGGATGCAGAATGAGAACTGAGCCCTTCTCCCCGCTTCCAGGTTGCTTGTCAGAAAAAAAAACAGCCAGGCTATTCCTCCTGTTAGGGTTGAGAGTACCTCCCAAAGGACTGGCCACACCAAGGGTCCCTGAGGGACTCCAGCGCCTCTCTGACACCTCCTCTCAATTACCCATGGATTACCGTGTGTCTGTGTCCATGTGGCGGCTCCTCTGGGGCCCTTTCTCACCCTCGGTGTCGCCTGGCCTTCCCATTCTGCAGAAATCAGCCCAGGTGCCCTCACATCAACCACTCAGGTCAGAACCAGAGATGAGCGGGGTCATTCTGAGCACTGGGCAAATCCTGGGAGGTTCCCAAAATTCTCGGCAAAAATGATATATCCATGCTATGTATAATTCATAAAATATATGATAGCATACCCTAATTATTATAAAGGGTTTGGATTTAGCTCAGTTGGTAGAGTGCCACTCTGCAGTCTCTGAGGTCTGGGGTTCGATTCCCAGCACCACAAAAATGGGAGACGGACGTGGCAATCCACTCCTGAGGCAATTTTGAAACAATCAGCCACTGAAAACCCCATGTGGGTTGCTATGAGTCGGGCATAACTCGATGACACCTAACAACAACAACAATTTTATAATATGGGCTGGGGTTTAGCTTGGTTGGTAGAGCGCTGCTCTGCACTCTCTGAAGCCCAGGTTCGATCCCTAGCGTGGCACAAATGGGAGAAGGACGTGGCAATCCACTCCTGAGGCAATCCCGAAACAATCAGCCATTGAAAACCTTGTGAGACTCGCTATGAGTTGGATCCAACTTGACGGCGCCTAACATTAAAACAATTGTATTTTCATTTTCTGTCCTTCCATCCATCCTTAGGTGTTCATTTCTCATCTGCTCCATTTCTTTGTCCAGCTCTAGAATGAGAAGCAGCCCCTCTCTCCCCTGCACTGGTTTCACTTGGCTCCACGTAGCTGCAGTGCCTATACATCAGTCAGCTTTTCCATCCCTGTGACCTAATGCCTGAGAAAAACAACTGAAAGGAGGAAAGGCTTATTTTGGCTCAGGGGTTGGGAGCCAAAATAAGCTGGCTCCACCGCTTTTAGGGGCTGGGATTTAGCTCAGTTGGTAGAGCGCTGCGCTGCAGTCTCTGAGGTCCTGAGTTCAATTCCCAGCACCACAAAAATGGGAGAAGGACCTGGCAATCCACTCCTGAGGCAATCCCGAAACAGTCAGCCGTTGAAAACCCTATGAGGGTCACTATGAGTCGGACTCAACTCAACGGCACCTAACAACAACCATAACAACAACAACCACTTTTAGAGAAAGAGCAAGTGAAAGTCCAGTGACAAAATCCACCCTCCAGAGGCACAACCCCGGTGGACCTCCTCTTCCAACCACCTCCAAGTTTCCACTGCCTCCCAGGAGCACCACCAGCCAGGACCAAGCCTGCCACCGCCGAGCCTTTGGGGACACTCCCAACCCGAACCGCAACCAGGCTGGTGCCCCTGGGATCGTGGCTAAGCAGCTGTACATACGGGGTGCACGGTCCCCAAGTATTTAAAGAGGCTTCCGGGAAGCTGCGAAGCCATCCACTCACTCAGCTAGCTCAACCTGCACGTATCAATATCCCCAAATATCCATCAAGCAGTGTGTTAGGCTTTGGAGACACCAGTGAGACAGAGGCTGAGCAGATATAATTCGCAGTTTTGTGAGGCAAGACAAAGACAAAAGAGAAACTACTCTATGTTGGCCACAGCTGTACCACTGTGGCATCCGATCCCGTCAGACTTCAGAAGCTAAGCAGGGTCGGGCCTGGTTAGTGCTTGGATGGGAGACCGCTTGGGAACACCAGGTGCTGTAGGCTTGGAGGAAGGACCCAGCAACCCACTCTCAAAAATCAATCCTCCATTGAAAACTCTATGAATAGCAGAGAAGCACTGAAAATATTGTTTCTCCTATTGTACACAGGGTCACTATGAGTCGGACACCGACTAGACAGCACCTAACACAACAAGAATTTGGGACAACTGCCTGGAGGACTCACCATAAAGTGACATCACCGCAGAGGACTGCAGTAGTCCGGGACGCTCCTCCCCTCGAGGATGGAGGTTGAGTTCAGGGTGGGCTGCAGAGGAGGGTAGGAGTTGCCAAGTTGCCAACACAGCAGTGAGCCTGGCGGGGCTGTGGGCCGGCTCACCGCAGGGCCGCCAGAGTTCTGGGCTCTGTGGGGAACACGGGCTGCGCAGCCTCTCTGCAGCCTCTCTGAGCCCAGCTCAGGTGAGCAGAGCAGGTGAGAGGCATTAGTGTCCTCACAGCTGTGGGGATTGAGGTGCTGAGGGCCTGAGGCCTCCCTGAAATCTCTTGACAGGTGAGCAGCGGCTTCACCTGCGTTACTAGCTCCTCACCACTGTTCGGCCCCGTCTCCGATGCTGGAGACTGAAGATATGGTCTGTCTAGCTGGGCGCGGTGGCACAAGCCTGTAATCCCAGCGGCTCGGGAGGCGGAGGCAGGAGGATTACAAGTTCGAGACCAGAGGCAGTCTGCGTAATTTAGTGAGACCTTGTCTTAAAAAGTGAAAAAAAAAAATGGGCTGGGGGTGCAGCTCAGTGGTCCAGCACTTGCAGAGCATGGAGGCGCGAGGCCCTGGGTTCAACCCCCAGTACCGCAAAACAAACAAACAAAAGATATGTTCTGTCTCATCCTTGAAATGGCCACAACCATGGTTACATCAGAGCTTGGTGTAGAGAAAGGTGACCTTTCCTCCAGGGAGACCTAGCACTGATTCGCCAGCTGAACACAGGCTGCATGTCAGCCCTTCTCCTAATGCACCCGCCCCCGCCTCCAGTGCCTGGTACATTTGCGCAGTGAACAGCCGGCACCACTGCACATGGCATCCCTAAGGCAGAAAGTCCCGTCTGACATATGAACCCTGCTGCTCTTACTGCCCATTTCCTCCCCACCTGTGACCCTGCTGGCTTTCTACCCTCTCACCTACTCTGCTGCACGCTCTCGGGGCTCCTCCTTCGCTGGACCTCTGTGGAAGCTGTGTCTCTTGCTCTTCTGACTTCTGACTTCTTCTCCACTTCCTGATTTCTTATTCCTGATTCCAGACACCATCAAGTTGCAAAAGCCAGATCCCCCCCTAGCCTCTCATGCCCCCTTTTCCCATCTCCCCTCTCTCCTTGGTGGTCACAGCCATCTTTAAAAGGTACAAATCATAATATGTTGCTCTCTAACCTAAAAAAGGGCTGGGATTTAGCTCAGTTGGTGGAGCGCTGCACTGCAGTCTCTGAGGTCCCAAGTTCAATTCCCAGGACTGCAAAAATGGGAGAAGGGCCTGGCAATCCACTCCCAAGGCAATCCCGAAACAGTCAGCCATTAAAAACCCTATGAGGGTCGCTATGAGTCGGATACCGACTCAATGGCACACAACAACAACAACCTAAAAAAACGCCTGCAGCCATAGCCCTGTGGCATCCGATCCCATCAGATCTTGGAAGCTAAGCAAGGTCAGGCCTGGTTAGTCCTTGGATAGGCCTGGGAACACCAGGTGCTGTAGGCTTGGGAGACGGACCTGGCAAACCACTCCCAAAAAGCAATCAGCCATTGAAAACCCTATGAACAGCAGAGAAGCACTGACAATAGTGTTTCCCCTGTTGTATGTAGGGTCGCTATGAGTCAGATACCGACTTGATGGCACCTAACAACGACCACCGAGAAAACATTCCGTAGCTTCCCACAGTTCCTAGGATACAGATCAAATCCTCACAGTGACCTCCACAATAAATGCCTCACCTGGCCCACATCCTCTCCTGCTGCCACTCTGTCCTCTGCTCTTTGTCTAGTTTTTTAAATTCACAACTTCTTCCTTCCCCAGGGCCTTTGCATGTGCAATTCCTTCTGCCCAGAAGGAAGAAGGAATGCTGCTGACTTCTAACTGAAATGTGGACTTTCTATTTTACTCTCTCGTAATACTAGCTAATATGTACTGTGTTCCAGACACTGGTCTGAAATCTTTCGTGTACCCACCTGTTTCATCTGCACGCTGACCCTGTGAGGGAGATAATTTTGGTATTTCCACTTCAAAGACTCAGACTGGGAGAACCCAAGAGGCATGTTAAATAAAAATCACTGGAGGCCATTGTTTTGAACCAGGCTCCTGGGCTAGGTCCTGGTCCAAGACCAGCCTAAAAATCAAAACAGAGGCACACACACTCATGTTCTAAGTCCCCAAGCCAAAGGCAATTTGTTCTCTGACCTCCCAAGAAATCAGGAGGGTAACAAATTTCCCAGACAGACCAATTTCAATGGGAACCTGGTGTCATTTGGGTCTGAGTGTCCCCAGAGCCCCACATGTTGTAAGCTTGGTCCCCAGCCCATGGAGGTATGTCAGGTGGCAGAAACTTTAGCATGGAGCTACTAGAAAGTCTGAGGTCATTGGGCGTGTCCCCTTGAAAGTCATGCTGGAGCCCAGTCCCTTCCTCCTCCTCTCTTTCGCTTTTGGCCATGAGGTAATGGCTTCCTCTGCCCCACGCCCACCATGATGTGCTGTCTCACCACGGTCCAAAAGCACCAGGGCCAGCTGATCACGGACCGGAACCTCCGAATCCTGAGCCGAAGTGAACCTCTTCTCTTTATAAGCTGAACGCCTCTGGGTGTTTGTTATAGCGACTGAAAGCTGCCTGACACAGTGTGATCATGAAGTTCCCTGGGCTTCATTCCTCACCCTGAAACATAACCTGGGCTAACCCATCAGTTATCTCCCCACTGCCCCGATTCCCTGTCTCCACCAGGCAAGGAGAGTAACTCGGAAGGGACCCGTCTCTTTGTTGCCCTTTGTTTCTGCTTTCTTCAGCCCTTTTCTGTTTATAACCGCCTCTGCTCAGAGGAGCACTTATTCTACTTCATGGAATTTTATGGAATGACGTGTTGCCCTCTTCTAGAATTGCAAAGGAAGCCAATTAAGACCATTAAACTAAATTTGGTGCCATTGTCCCCAGCCAGGTTAAATGCTTTGTCCAGGGACACGCAGCTAATTGAAGATAGGAGGGTCACCCAGACTGGCGTGGTTTTAGGAGTCCACAGAGAGTCTACCTCCCTGACACCAGGGAAAATTTCTATTCAGAAGAGACTGTGCACAGCTTTGCCTTCTTTTTGTAGGTCTAGAATGGAAAAAAATAAATAAAAGTACCTGGGCATACTAGGTGTTCAACGAACAGCGAATGTGCAGATCCGCAAACTATTAGGGAGCAGCCCAGACCATCTCCGTGGCAACCTCCACTACCCCACCCGGAGCTGGGCCATAGATCGCACCTCCTGGTTTCCTGGGCTTCCATAGCAAATTGTCACCAGGTGGGAGGGTGAAAGGAGCTTACGTTTACTCTCCTCCCATTCTGGAAGCCGGTGGTCCAGAGTCCGTTTCTCTAGACTGAACTCAAGGTGCCACAGAGCTGCCGTCTGCCTGGAGGCTGTGGGAGAGAATCGCCCCAGTGCCCTCCCAACCCCCAGGGCTGCTCATGGCCTCTTCCTCCTTGGAAAGCCACGGCCCAGCATCTTGCTTTAGCTGTCACATCGCCTTCCTCTAGGACAAATGCCTTGTGCCTCCCTTGTACAAGGACGCTGGTGGTGACATTTAGGGACCAGTGGATAATCTGGGATTATCTCCCATCTCTTACCGCCAGTCCTTAACTTATTCACATCTGGCAAGTCCCTCTTGCCACATAAGGTGACATATTCACAGACCCAAGGGATGGGGACCTGTATATCTCTGGGGACCATGACTCAGCCTACCACAATGACAAGAGCTAGAAACAAAGCTAGCAGTCCTCTGCATGTCTCCTGCGTGCCCCACACTCTGCGGGCTTCATGAGCGCTCTCATCTGACCTCGCACATGGCATTAAGAGAAGGGTGCCCTTATCATGAGGCTGGGATTTAGTTCAGTTGGTAGAGCACTGCGCTGCAGTCTCTGAGGTCCCAAGTTCGATTCCCAGTACCGCAAAAATGGGAGAAGTACATGGCAATCCACTCCTGAGGCAATCCCGAAACAGTCAGCCATTGAAAACCTTATGAGGGTCGATATGAGTCAGACATGACTTGACAGCACTTAACAGGCAATAGGCTGTTATCACCGTCCCCATTTCTCAGATGAGAAGACTGAGGTTTAGTAAGCAGCAGGGCCAGGATCTGAGCCCAAACGATGGAGCAACTCACCTCACGGTGCCTCTGAGCACAAGGCCATCCCAGAAGGCAGAGCAGACAAGGTGGGGCCCAGCAGCTCCATGGAAAACGTCACAGCGGGCTGCAGATGGCCCGTGGCTCTCAGCATTGGTAGTGACACTTCCTCATGGGCCCCTGTACACTTGTGGCAGGAAGAGGGGAGCCCCAGGCCTGCTCTGTCCCCTGCCCCCTTCACGTGGTATCCGTAGGCTGTGGTTGCCGCTGCAGCAGACCACGGTCCCCCCACCTCCAGAGCGTGGCACCTCGTTAATGTATTATTTATTTTATTACCTTCGTGTAGAAGTTGGTGCTTATAATTTGCTACTTTACGTAATGGCCTTCTAATGCACATACTGCTAAATAATTCAAAAATGTCTGGCCACTGCCTCCTGGGAGCTCCATTCCCTCAGCTGGCTGACTAGGTCAACTGGTTAAGTCTAGTGCCCACGTGTCCCTGTCCTGTAGAATGTCTCTGTGGAGTCGGGGGTCACCAAGAGGCATGTTCAGACTTGGGGTCACAGGCCCTGGAATGTAGAGTGCTGGGCAACATCCTAATCCCAGGAACCTATGGACATGTCACCTCACAATGCAAGGGGGGCTTTGCAGATGTGAGTAAGTTAAGGACTTGAGGGAGCAGATTCTCCTAAACTGTCTGTTTGTTGTTGTTGTTGTTAGGTGCCATCAAGTCCTACCCCGACTCTTAGGGTTTTCAATGGCTGATTGTTTCAGGATTGCCTTGGGAGTGGGTTGCCACGTTCTCCCATTTTTGCAGTGCTGAGAATTGGACTCGGGACCTCAGAGACTACAGAGCGGTGCTCTACCAACTGAGCTAAATCCCAGAGTGCGCCCTAAATGTAACCACAAATGTCCTTCTAAGAGGGAGGCAAGGGTCAGAGGAGAGAGGAGAAGGTGATGTCAGTGGAGTGGCAGAGAGAGAGCTAAAGATGTTACGTACCTGGCATGGAAGACGAGTGGAGAGGCTGCCAGCCAAGGAATGCAAGCAGCTTCTGCTGTTGTTGTTGTTAGGTGCCATCAGCTTCCAGAAGCTGGAAAAGGCAAGAAACATTCTCCTGGGAACTCCAGCAGGAACCTTGTAGGGTTCCTTCGCTTTCGCCCTGCAAGACCCAATTTCTGACTTCCGGGATGGCTAGAGAACAAGTTCGTGTGTAAAGCCACCAGACTCATGGTGGTTAGTTACAAACAGGAAACCGGTTCCCCATGTCACATGCTTCTCCCAGCACAGAGCTGGGCACAGAGTGGGTGCTCAGGAAGGGCCCTGCGGTGTGGGGTGGGCTCAGGGGGTGGCTTGTGGGCCAGGGACTGACAGGAGGTCCCACAATGATGGGAGAATATGGGTAACAGCGTCACCTCTCGCTGAGAGTGGCCTGACAAACTCTGGCCGGACTCCAAGCCTTGGTCAAATGTGGTTGGCAGGTGGAGGAAGCTCATGGAAGGCCCAGACTCCAGTGCACAGATCGGCCCGGCTTCCCTCCCACCACGCTTCTGGCTGGTTGTGCACATTTTACCAGCCACAAGTCCCCATACTGACCAGACCCTAACAGGCAGAATAAGGCTTACGGTCCCCCTAACTGACTCATGCCATGGTATTTTCAGTTGCATCACATGGTTGTGAAAGCTGGACATTGAACAAGGAAGACAGAAGAATTGATGCTTTTGAATTATGGTGCTGGAGACGATTGTTGAATATACCAAGGACTGCCAAAAGAACCAAGAGATCTGTCCTAGAAGAAGTGCAACCAGAGTGCTCTTTGGAAGTGAGGATGGCTAGACTGTGTCTTACATATTTTGGACATGTAGTCAGGCAGGGCCAATCCCTGGAGAAGGACATCATGTTTGGGAGAGCGGTGGATCAATGAAAAAAAGGAAAACCCTCCACTAGGTGGATTGACAGAGTGGCTGCAACAATGGACTTAAACATAAATAAGATCGTGTGCCTGGCACAGAATCAGAGAGTGTTTCCTTCTGTTGTGCATAAGGTTGTTATGAGTTGGACTGGACTCAATGGCACCTAACAACAACAACAGACAAGACAAGTGAGCCTAGGGAGGTGAAAAGTTTGTCTCAGTGCAGCTGACTAGAGCAGACGCAGGACCCTGACGCATGGCTAAGCAGGGTTGGGCCTGATTAGTCCTTGGATGGGAGACTGCCTGGGAACACCAGGTGCTGTAGGCTTGGGAGACGGACCCGGCAACCCACTCCCCAAAAGCAATCCGCCACTGAAAACCCTACAAACAGCAGAGAAGCACTGACAATAGTGTTTTACCTGTTGTATGTAAGGTGGCTATGAGTTGGACACCGACTTAACAGCATCTAACAACAACATGGGGCTGGGATTTAGCTCAGTTGGTAGAGCGCTGCACTGCAGTCTCTGAGGTTCTGAGTTCAATTCCTAGCACTGCAAAAATGGGAGAAGGACCTGGCAATCTACTCCCAAGGCAATCCCGAAAGAGTCAGCCATTGAAAACCCTATGAGGGTCGCTATGAGTCAGATACCGACTCGAGGGCACCTAACAACAACAACAACAAATGTGAGCTCACGCCCACTCCCCAGCCCCCAGGCACGAAGGGCATTTCCACCCCAGGAACCCCTTTGCAAAAGCATTTCAGGAAGGGAACACATAGGAGCCACCCAATGACTGGCCAAGGCCAGCTCAGCCAGAGCCAAGCAAGGGAGTGGGGGCTTCTCCAGGGCCCACTCTGAGCCTCCAGCCAGGGAGCCCCAAGGATGGGAGGCAGGTCCTCTCACAGCCCATCTTCCTGCAGGTGGCGCCAGCTTTCCAGAGTGGCGATCAAGAGCACACAGAGAAGGACCCGAACCCTGAGAGGCACACGAGTGCCCAGCAGACAGCTGCGGGCGTGCTGAGTGCAGCAGTGACCAGCAAGGAGCCCACAGAGGTGTGGGGGACCCAGGCCACCCTTGTGCTCCTGGACTTCCGGGACAGACCTGCCAAAGGGGCTGGTCCTGCAGTGGCTCCGCCTTCTGTGAAGACCGCCTTGTTCTGTCTCCAGGCTCTTCCAGTAGCAGGCCAGGGAGAAGGTTCCAGAAATCCATGAGAGTCCAGTTCACCCTGTACATCTCCCGCAGCCCTCCTCGCCCTGAGTAGCAGTGGGAATTTGTGCAGATGTGAGGGGGGAAGAAATGCAACTTGCTTTCCCCTTGCCCCTGTCCTGTGATGGTGGAAACCCCAGCAGTGCCTGTTAAGGCTTCTCAGTCACTGCAGGCTCCTGGGGCTTCTTCTCCATTTTCAAGGATCTTCCCCACTCCTCCCCAAGATGGAGCCAGGGGCCAAGCACCGTGGTTCATGCCTATAATTCTGTCAGCTGGGGAGGTGGAGGCAGGAGGATGGCAGGTTTGAGGACAGGAGCAGAGGCAGTCTGCATAACTTAGTGAGACTCCATCTCAAAGTTAAAAAAAAAAAATTAAAAAGCCCAGTGGTAGTGCATGTGCAGAAAGAAAGAAAGAAAGAAAGAAAGAAAGAAGAAAAAAGAAAAGAAAAGAAAGAGAGAAAGGAATAAAAGAAAATACGGAGTCAGGGGTCAAGGGGTCCACACGGTGCTTGGGGTGGGGCGACCATGTCAGGCTCTGCTCACCTCCAGTTAGGGTGTCACTTGCCCCCTGGAACAACAGGTCACACAAATTCCCCCATACCTCCTGTGTCCCCGAGGAGTAAGTGGCCATCGGGTGTCTGGGTGTCCTGTGGTGGCTCCCTGGTCTCTAGAACAGTGCTCTGCGGTCCCTGGCTCTGGCTCAGCGACCCACACACGTGGCCTCCTCACACCACCCCAGGCCGCTCTGGACACCAGGCTTGGGTTCTGCTGGGCCTGCCAGAGCTGACTCTCAGCTGTCTTCTCGGTCTGAGCAAGTGTCCCATTGACCCTGTCAGGCTCCCGCCTGCTCTGAGCAGGGCCTCCTCTCCAAGCCTGGGAGGGCCGTCCAGGAGAGGACTCTGCTGCTGGCCTTCTGCCTTCTCTTCTCTCCCCCAGGGCCCTCCTTCCAGCCCCACAGTTGTCCCTTCCACATGGCCGAGAATCCCTTTCCTCACAGCCTCACACCTCGCCCCCATCAGGCCGCTACACTCGCCCTCCTCCAAGGTCTGGCTCTGGACATGGAAAACCGCAGCTCCCAAGAAGGTCGAGGCAACAGCCTTTTGCTCTGCAAAGCCTGGCTTCCAAGAGCATCGCCTCACGTGGGGACTTCTGTTCTTAAAGCCTGGTTTAAGTTCAATGTTGTTGTTATTAGGTGCCATCAAGTCGGTATCCGACTCATAGCGACCCTCATAGGGTTTTCAATGGCTGACTGTTTTGGGATTGCCTTGGGAATGGATTGCCAGGCCCTTCTCCCATTTTTGTGGTGCTGAGAATTGAACTCGGGACCTCAGAGACTGCAGCGCAGCATTCTACCAACTGAGCTAAATCCCAGCTCAGCTTAAGTTCAAAGTTGAGCACAATTTCTTTGCTCCAGGCAGCATCAGTTTCTTACTTTTCTGTTTCTGTTTCTCACTTTTCCTTTCCCTGGGTGCTGAGGCTCATGGCCTAATCACAAAGTCCCAGCATCCTGTGAGGGAGCCAGGAGTGGGTGAGAATCTGAATTTCCAAGAAGAGTGAATCCAAGTAATATTCCAGGGCAGCCCTGTCTTCCTCCTTCCTTCTACCTCCCTCTAACTCCCAGCCCTGTCTTCCTCCTTCTCTTCCTTCTTTCCTCCCTCTCTTCCTGCCTCCCTCCCTCCATTTCTTTCTCCCTTCCTTCATTTTCTTCTTAAATCGGACACTGGTTTCTTTCCAACTCCACCCGAGACATTGCCCACACGGTGCTCTGGAGATACGGTGGTGGGCAAGCCCAGTCTTGGTCTTGGACAGCCGGTGGTCTGGGGGAGTGGGGGAGCAGATGTCCGACTGCCTGGAGCTGGGAGCTTTCCTGGGATGTGGGCCTTCCAGTGCTAAAACCAGGGGAGTCCCAGACTAGCTCTGCCTAAGAGGGGAAGAGCCCCGGATGCTGTGGAGGAAGGCGGGCAGCTCAGTGCAGCCTCCGACAGGACGAGCTGATGGACCTGGGGGTCCAGCTGTCCTGCGTCATGAGAGAGGCAATGCCTATGGATGCCCACAACACCAGCCACAGCCGTGACTGCGTGCTTTCTCCCTGTGACCCACTTCATGCTCACAGTTCACCTTAGAGGCAGAAGCCATCATTGCCACCGCTTCACCAGTGAGGCTTAGCGAGGTGGAAGAACCAGCCCAATGGCACCATGCGGGCCTGCGGGGAGGCTGGGTTCCAATTCAGAACACAGGTTGGAATCATCACACCACCTTGCCTGCGCGTTTCTATGGATAAGCAGGACAGGGATGGGATGCGGGGGCATGTGGGGGTCCAATAGGGGACTGAGTAGGGACCGGCTGGAAGAGCAGAAAGGAGCCAGGCTGCCTGAAATCCAGAGTCCTTGGGTGAGGGACTCTGGGGCAGATGGGGCCAGGCAGATGGCATCTCGTGCCTAGGCGTGAAGAGGTCCACGTGCCATGCTGAGGAGCAGGGGCTCTGTGGTTGGTGGTGAATGTTCCTGAGCAGGAAGAAGGTGTAACATGATCACATGGAAGACCAAAAGGCTCTTCCACTGGAGGGCAGGGGACACTGAGGAGGGATAGGATCTCACAGTCCCTTCCTGCCCTCACAGAGCTTGCAGATCAGGAAAGGACTCACAGTGCCCCCAACTCTGAAATGCAGAGCCCTGGGATCACGGGTGCAGAGTGTGTTCCAGTAAGTCCCCCATGTGCTTAATAAGTCCTACAGCAGGATCAAGACAGAGCCACCTGACAGCATTAACTAAAAGCCTGGGTTCGTGGGTGCAAAGAGCCATGGGAACAAAGAAGAGTGTATGGGTTTGCTGTTGCTGCTATAACAAATTGCCACAAATGCAGTGGCTGAAGGCAACACAAACTTAACTCTCACAATTCCAGGGGCTGGAAGTCAAAAGTGGATGTGCAGGGAAGGTTCCTCCTGATGCTCTAAGAAGACTCTGTCTCTTTGCCTTCTGTAGCTGCTAGTGGTGCCCCCACTTCTTGGCTCATGGCCCCCCTTCCATGCACCTTCAGATCTCTTCTTCCATCCTCACATCTCCTTTCCTAAGAATCCTTGGCATTGCATTGGGCCATCCAGATAACTCAGAATAATCTATCTCAAGATCCTCAATTTAACATCTGCACAGTCTTTCTGCCACTTAAGGTATCACATTTACCAAACCCAAGGTTTCATGATAAAGGAGAAAAGATTGATCTTGTCCAAGATCTTGCTTTACTTGGTTCTACAGCCAACACCTATGGAAGCAGCAGCCAAGAAATCAAAAGACACATTGCAGTGGGAAAAGCTATTGCAAAAGACCCCTTTAAAGTGTTGAAAAGTAAAGATGTCACATTGAAGATGAAGATACACACGACTCATGCCATAGTATTTTCATTTGTATCATGGTTGTGAAAGCTGGACATTGAATAAGGGAGACAGGAGAAGAACTGATGCTTTTGAATTATGGTGCTGGAGACAAGTATTGAATATATCATGAACTGCCAAAAGAACCAACAGATCTGCCCTAGAAGTGCAAACAGAGTGCTCCTTGAAAGCAAGGATGGCTAGACTATGTCTTTTGTATTTTAAACATTTATTTAGAAGGGACCAATCCCTGGAGAAGGACTTGATGTTTGGGAGAGTGGCAGGTCAACGAAAATAAGGAAGACCTTCCACTAGATGGATTGACACAGTGTCTGCAACAGTGGGCTTAAACATAAAAAATATCATGTGCCTGACAAAAAGTTGGGGAGTGTTTTGTTCTGTTGTACATAGAGTCACTATGAGTCGGACTTGACTCAACAGCACCTAACAGCAACAACAACAAGGTTTGGGATGTGGACATCTGTTGAAGGGGGAGATGGCTCCATCCATAGTAAGGAGGAATCTTGGTCAAGGCATCAGGGGAAACTGTCTCACCTATGGATGAGCCACCGTGCTGAGCATGATCTAGGATTTAGCTTGGATTGCTGGAAAAGACACCCAACATACCTGATTCTCATCAAGAATATGGTGACACAGCTTTTTCAAATGAATAGTCCAGGCATAATCAATGCAGGGCTGGATGGCAGCCTCTGGTGCCACAGGCCAGGCCCCTTTGGTCTCTGTGCTGTGCCCGCTTGGTGCTGCCCTTGAGTGCATGGTGCCAGGTGGCTCTCTGTCATGCCCTGTGCTAGTTCCTTTTCCTGTTGTCCTGACAAAACAGCTTTAGGAGGAAGGGTAGGTCTGTTTGGCTCATGGTTTAGGGAGTTTCCGTCTATAACAGTGGGAAGCCACAGCAGAGCAGCCATGGCAGGACCAGTGGCGGAGGACTTCACATCATGGTGTCAGGAAGCAGAGAGCGAGCAGGCACTGGGGCCCACGGAGAACCTCCAAAGGTCGGCCCCCAGTGGCTACTTCTGCCAGCTAGGTCCCACCTCCCAGAGTTCCACAGCCTCCCAAAACAGCACCACCATCTGGGGACCTCGAGTTCAAACACATGACCTTTGAGGGACATTTTAGATTCAGACCATAACATGCCCCAATCCCAGCGGGCCAGCAGGGGCTGAAGGGAGAGGGGCAGCGTGCAGCCACTCCTGAAAGACAGGACGTGGAAGGGAAGCCTGCTGATCCCCTTCCATTCCCACAGGGCTGGAGACTGGCACCTGGGCACCCTTCACTGCAAAGCATGCAAAGGTCCAAGGCTCTCACTCCATGCGGCCGCATGCCCAGCTAACAGTTCTATGGCCTCAGAAGATGGAGGCAACAGACACGGGTGGGTCCATCAGCCAGTGCCTTCTCCAAGCACCTTCTGAGTGCGGGGGATAAGGCTGCAGTGTGGGAACCAGCAGTCAGCGAGTTGCTGTCTTCGAGGAGCGCTCAGATCATCAGGAAAAGACACACAAGGAGATTGAAGGTTACACTTTTGTTACATGATTTTGTTACACGATTCAAGTAATCTGAAGCAAGTGCAAGGCTCTGCCTCAATTAATGGATTGAAGAAAGTCTTTGGCCTGACGTCACAGATGTAACAAATTCCATCTATGCAGAGTCAGAAGAAACAAAAGGTGATTTGTGGAAAGCATCTTTGGCAGGACTCTAAGCTGTGTTATCAATGCTACTATATTCCAATACTTTGAAAAGTATAATCCAATTAGCACAAAAGAAATTTGTGCTAATTTGTAACAGCAGCAAGAGGAAATTCATACAACTACAGCAGCTCCAGAGGCAGGGCTTCCTCTCCTCCACAGACATTGTACAATCGCCTAAGAAGCTGCCCTAAGTTCTACCAAAGGCCTCCATTGTCAGTGAGGCCAGCAACAACCCCATTAACTAGTGTTCTTCCCATCGAGTTTGTGCTTCTACACAAGACACTTCAGTCATTCCAGATCGCTCCTGCTCCACAGTTCTCTTAGCAATTTGACACTTGCTCATTCATTCTTCCATTCATTCATTTACCCCAGGCCTGGAGGCCCTGGGGAGGACGAGACAGAGGGTCAGAGCAGGTGTCCTGGGGAAAGCGACGTCCTAGCAGTGCCCAGTAATCAATGTGCCTCCCCTCTCCTCTGTCTGTCATAGGTCTGGAACCTGATTGTCTCATGGTCCTCCCCTCTCGCTCTCTCTACACAAAGCATCCAGGTTGTTGGCCACCACAGCCACTTCATCCTGTGTCACCGGGAGCTCTTGTCTGTGAGCGTGTGCCTGTATACCTGTACGTGCACGCACGCTTATAACCATGCAATTCATAGAACCCCCCCTCTCCTCTCACAAGCAAGCCAGGGGCCCCTCATGGGAACAAAAAAGCTGGTTGTGAAGCAAGGGCTTTTTCAAAGGCATTCTGAGAGTATGTTTTTGTTGTTAGGTGCCATCGAGTCAGTATCCGACTCATAGCGACCCTCAGAGGGTTTTCAATGGCTGTTTCGGGATTGCCTTGGGAGTGGATTGCCAGGCCCTTCTCCCATGTTTGCGGTGCTGGGAATTGAACTCGGGCCCTCAGAGACTATAATTCACCTTTAAACCCCACCTCCTTTGAGGTCACCAGACTGGGGATCTTCATCTTTGCTCCTCTGAAAACGAGACTTTCCTGCTTAAATTAACCAAGTCCCCAGCACCCACAGTCCTGCATTGCATGTGGGGACACACACACACACACACACACACACACACACACACACACTGGCGCCCAAATAGACAGTTTTTCAGAAATGAGGATGCAGATGAGAGATTCAAGGACAGGCCTTACTTGCCCTCTGTCAGTTGACAAGAGAATTTATTCCACATATTCATCCATGAATATTTAGCAAGGCAACAATAGCCTCCAATGGCACCCATGAGGTACACAACTCAGGGAGCCTCTCCCAGGAACGTACTCCACACTCAGTGTCAACATTTTAACTGGACTGAGTGTTTGAAATGCAAGCATTAGCTTACAATAATTCTCCCCCATCTCCGTCTCTTTCTCTTTCTTTTTCATTTTGTGTACCTAGCCATCCCTCCCATTTTTTTATGCAAACCACCAAACACATTCTTTAAAATAACAAAGTAGACCCGGTAGGGCAGAAGGGCAGCTACTCAAAGTTTAAGTAATGCAAATGGCACAGACTAATTTTCAGACACGACATTCTTTCTTTTTTCTCAGGAAAAGAAAAACAAACAAAAACCCTCATGCACAGAAGGCAAGGCTGCTCTGGGATTGGCTGATGAAGCTCAGCATGCCATAGAACTGGGATTTTGATAAATCACTGTGGCAGGCTGCATCCATGTCCCCTAAAGATATCCAGGCCCTAGTCTCTGGAGCATGTGACTCTTACAGGCCAAAGGGATTTTGCAGATATGATTAAGTTAAGGACTCTGAGATGGGGAGATTATACTGGATTATTAAATGGCCCCTAAAGGTAACCACCAGGCTGGGATTTAGCTCAGTTGGTAGAGTGCTGCTCTGCAGTGTCTAAGGTCCCGAGTTCGATTCCCAGCACCGCAAAAATGGGAGAAGGACGTGGCAACCCACTCCCAAGGCAATCCTGAAACAATCTGCTATTGAAAACCCTATGAGGGTCACCATCAGTCGGACATGACTCAATGGCACCTAACAACAACAACGAAGGTAACCACCATGCCTGCAGCTATACTACGGTGGCGTCCAATCCATCAGATCTCAGAAGCTAAGCAGCGCCAGGCCTGGTTAGTACTTGGATGGGAGGCTGCCTGGGAACACCAGATACTGTAGGCTTGGGAGAAGGACCTGGCAACCCACTCCCAAAAAATAATTAGCCCATGAAAACCCTATGAACAGCAGAGAAGCACCCACAATAGTGTTTTTCCTGTTGTACAAAGGGTCACTATGGCACCTAACAACAAAGGTAACCACAAGCGTCCTTACAAGATGAAGAAGAAGATTTGCCTGTAGGAGAGAAGAAGGCTGTGAGATCGTCACAGCCATGGTGTCCTTTGGAGGAGAGAAGGTCCACAAGGCAAGGATTGCATGCAACCGCCAGAAACTGAAAAAGGTGAGGAAACAGATTCTCCCCTGGAGCCTCAGAAGGACCCAGCCTTGCCAGTACATTCCCCTTGGCCCAGTGTCTTATACTTTCTGTGGCTATAACAGTGTGCCACAGACCAGGTGATTTATAAAGGAGAGAAGTTTGTTTTGGCTGATGGTTCTGCAGGCTGGAAGTTCAAGACTGAGCGGCTACATTTAGCTGGGCCCCAATATCACAAACATGCTACATCAGAACATGGCAGAAAGCGGAAAGGCAAGTGGGCACGCGGAAGAGACATGACTCACTTTATAATGACTTGCTCTAAGGAGAACTAACACATTCTCAGGAGAAAGGCATTCATCTCTTTCAACAACCTGTTCCCTCCCAACAGTGCCACAACAGAAATCAGATTTCAACAAGAGTTTCCAAAGGGACAAACCATATTCAAGCCACAGCACCCAGAAGGACTAATTTCAAACCTCTGACCTCCAGAACTGGAAGAAGATATATCTATGTGGTTTGAAGTCACGAAATTTGTGCTAATTTGTACCAGCAGCAAGAGGAAATTCGTACAACTACCACGGCTCCAGAGGCAGGGCTTCCTCTCCTCCACAGACGTTGTACAATCGCCTAACAAGCTGCCCTGAATTCTACCAAAGGCCTCCATTGTCAGTGAGGTCAGCAGCAACCAGGCATGCACTGGGGGTTTTGTGTCTGTGTTTCTAAAACTAAAGTCAAGACAGGCCCTCTCTTGGGAATTTGAGAACTAAGGGAAAGCAGAAAGAACTTAAAAGAAAAATATAAAACGAAAAAGACATGACAGCCACCTATAATCCTACACTACAGAAATTACCTTCATAATAGCAATGACCACAATTTGTAATTAAAGCTGCATTTCAGTGATAGTTTTCTTAGTATTGCTGCCTTTCCCACCCATATCCCAGAGAGCAGAGTCCATGAAGGTTACAGCCCACTTTATTTTGCCTACCCCATCCCCACTGAATGGCCCAGGCTGATGTATCTGAGATAGTTGTTGTTGTTGTTAGGTGCTGTCAAGTCCAGTCCAACTCATAGTGACCCTCATAGGGTTTTCAATGGCTGACTGTTGTGGGATTGCCTTGGGAGTGGGTTGCCACATCCTTCTCCCATTTTGCGGTGCTGGGAATCGAACTCAGGACCTCAGAGACTGCAGAGCAGCGCTCTACCACCTGAGCTAAATCCCAGCCCATTTGAGATAGTAGACGATCAATAATACAAAGTAGAGTCATTGAATGAATGGGCGTTGCTTAACATTTTGGCACACTTGGTACTTTTTTCTATGTACGTTGCGTATTTTCACATGTTTGAAATTGCTCTACAACCACACATTTTTGCTCTATTTTCTTCACTTAATAGTTTATCCTGAACATATTGTAATGTTCTAAAATCATTAAATGGTCTTCAAAACTTTATTTTAATGGAGCTGACTTCTTGTTAGGTGCTGTCCAGTTGGATCTGACTCATAGTGACTCTATGTAGGGTTTTCAATGGCTGATTGCTTTGAGATTGCTCTCGGGAGTGGGCTGCCATGTCCTCCCCACTTTTGTGGTGCTGGGGATCGAACTCAGGGCCTCAGAGAACGCAGAGCAGCACTCTACCAACTGAGCTACACCCCAGCCCTGGGAGCTGACTAGTTCGTCCTATTAGCTCATTCCTGTTCCTTTGTTAGGTTTCTTTCTCCATTTTCCCTGTTATAAATAATGCAGGAATGAACATCTTGATGCATAAATCTTCATCCACATTTCTGATGATTTTCTTGGAGTCAACTCCTAGGACGGGAACTATGGCAACATAGCATGGCATGATTTTTAAGATTCCCAATGGCTATCAGTGCGTGCATTGAAATACTTTCCTATCAGTTCTGTTATTAAGAGGGGAACCCCCGCACAGAGTGCACACGTGGCCTGCTGAAGCCGATCTTGCAGGCTGCTATCTAAGCAGAGAACCAAGGCTGGGTGGCGGTAGACCGGGTGTCTGACATATCCCGCTTCTCAGCCATGTTGCTTTTCCTCCAGGAAACTGGATGCCCTCTATTTAAAACCGAGGCTGAGTGATGGCTTCAAGCTCTTGTGAAACAAGAACATTCAGCAACTGCTCTTGGAGACCATCACCCAAAGGGAAAAGTCAATGAAAACTGGGGGCAACCTGTGCCAGATGAGCAGAGTCAGACTTACCAGATTTATAAATTAAGCCATAAGAAGAAGCGTATTTCCCCTCTCCGAGTAGAGATGGCATCGCTGTATCTGTTTTCTGAAGAACGATTCAAGTAATCTGAAGCAAGTGCAAGGCTCTGCCTCAATTAACGGACTGAAGAAAGTAGTTGGCCTGATGTCTCAGATGCAACAAATTCCATTTATGCAAAGTCAGAAGAAACAAAAGGTGATTTGCGGAAGCGTCTTTGGCAGGACTTTAAGCTGTGTTATCGCAATGCGACTATATTCCAGTGCTTTGAAAAGTGTAATCCATGTCTGCCACATGCAACAACCCCATTAACCAGTGTTCTTCCCATCGAGTTTGTGCTTCTAAGCAAGACACTTAAATCATTCCAGATCGCTCCCGCTCCAAAGTTCTCTTAGAAATTTGATAATTGCTCATTCATTCTTCCATTCATTCATTCACCCAGTCAGTCATTCAACAAATATTTGCCAGGAAGCTGTGCCAGGCCCTTGGTGTGGTCCCTGGGGTTGAGCAGGGCATATTCTCCCTGGTAAAAGGAGAAGACCACAGAAATCCCAGATCTGCTTTGAAGGGGCCAAGCAATGGGAGAGAGGGCACCTCATCTTTCAGCCCGCTGTCCCTCACCTGTCAGGCGGACCATTAATACTTCACCTGAGCCCATTGGAAAGAATAAACCAAGGTATAGATCGTGTGTGGCACAGAGCCTAGAAACGCTCACAG
Organism: Pedetes capensis; assembly: GCA_007922755.1. NCBI lineage: Eukaryota > Metazoa > Chordata > Mammalia > Rodentia > Pedetidae > Pedetes > Pedetes capensis. The sequence continues at coordinate 35,462 of VMDO01004073.1, forward strand.
CTCACTGAGCAAGACAGAAATATAGGAGGTTCTTTCAGTCTAACAGAGGGTCTTGCAAAGTTCTGTGTGAGTGTAGGGAGGAGAAACCACGTGCTCTGGTTTTCCCAGATGCACGAAGGGGGTTGTGAGAAATACATCAGTGGAAAGGTGAAGGGTTCGAAAGCCCCTGGGGCCGCCACCATTCAGAACCAAATGTTTAGATGGGTCTGTGGGGATCCGGGCTGATGGATGTTTATTTAGACACACATGCCAACAGCCTGTAATATGCGCCCAGACGAGGGAAGGGGGCCAGCAGGATTGATAGATTTTATGTGCAAGAAAGAATTGCGGCTGTGAACTGTGAAGTGAAAGATGCCTCGTTTTCAGATTAGGCTACGGGAAGAGATGAAATGTACTTCTCCCAAAAGCTGGAGAATTGGGCCAAGTTGGGCTGTGGGGAGGATTTCTACATTTGGAAGACGATCCAATTTGGTGGCTTTGGGGCAGGGAGCCTGGGTTTGTGTCTCAACTCTGCCACTTGCTGAGCTTGTGAAGCCAGGAAAGCTCTGATTCCTGGAAAGTTTCACCCTCAGCCAGATAGGGGCAAATACGGCCAGTGCAATTCGGAGGGCCAGCATGAACCTTGAGCTGGATAATGCCAACATAGCACTTTTGTGTCCAGCCCACAGCCAGCGCTGAAACATCTTAGTTACTGTGATTGTTGCTGGCAGGAGGCTGATCGATGGGCTCCTAACTAAATCTTCTTCTTTTTTTTTTTTTTGGCTGTAGTGGGGGTTGAACCCACGGCCTCACGCTTTCCTGCTTTGTAAGTGCTGAACCACTGAGCTGTACCCTCAGCCCCATTTTTTTACTTTTTGAGAGAGGGTCTCACTAACTTACACAGACTGCCTCTGGTCTCAAACTTGCCTCCTGCCTCCGCCTCTGGAGCCACTGGGATTACAGGCGTGCGCCACTGCACCCGCCCGGTTTACTAAATCTTCTTTTGAATCCCAGTTCTTTTCACCTTTGCCTCCTTCCACAGCATGTGGGGAGGGTTAATACGGGGTGGGATTTAGCTCAGTTGGTAGAGCACTGCGCTGCAGTCTCTGACGTCCTGAGTTCAATTCCCAGCACCCCCAAAATGGGAGAAGGATATGACAATCCACTCCCAAGGCAATCCCGAAACAATTAGCCATTGAAAACCCTATGAGGACCTCTATGATTTGGACTGGGATTTAGCTCAGTTGGTAGAGCACTGCTCTGCAGTATCTGAGGTCCCGGGTTCAATTCCCTGCACCGCAAAAGTGGGAGAAGGATGTGGCAATCCACTCCCAAGGCAATCCTGAAACAATCAATCATTGAAAACCCTATAAGGGCTGCTATGAGTCAGAAATGACTGGATGGCACCTAACAACAATAACAAGGGGAAACCTTCAAGAAGAGAGGCGTGCGTGAGCCATCATCCAGGGCTGGCCCTTTTGACTGCCCATAGCCTGCTCTTCTCACTCTGACGTCTTTTCTTACCTGGGTGGGGGGAAGACCCCTCAGGATTCAGAATCAGCAAAAATGGTCTAAGTTCTTCCTCTGCTCCTGGCCCTGCCTTGGAGCACCACCTCTCCTCCGTTAGTCTCAGTTCACCCACCCTCTTGTCGGAAAGGTACAGAGAAGCCAGGTGGCTGAGGGACACACAGCTGGGAGGTGGTAGAGCCTGGATTTGAACCCAGGTCTGGATGACCAGGGTGTTTCATTATTTCACACTTGGGAAGATGTAGGCCTCCCCTCAAGAGTGGAGGATGCCCGTAGGGGACCCACATATGGAGCATAGACACCCCCCATCCTGGCTCAGGCCTCCTGGCTATAAGCAGAAAGATGGCTGCCCTCCTGCCAGAGATCTACAGATCCCTGGTGCTGACTGTCCCAAAGGGTTAGCCTCTTACTCCTTCAGTCACATCAGCAAACACCTACGATCTTCCCTTCTGCCTCCCGGGGAACAAGGGCTTGGACAGGGTAAGGAGAGGTCTGCTAATGGACCACAGGGTCCTGGCAACAGGAAATCAGGCCTCCGGTTTGTCCCTGTGCCGCAGACCAGCTGCAGCCTAGGATCCAGGGGTTCCGGAAGGCAGGTGAGGAGTCGGCGATGGGTAACAGACACAGCAACTCGGAGGCAGTGTGGATCTGCTCCATTTCTGACTTGGGCCAGTTCACCCCTCCTTAGGCAACCTGGTGGTCCCCCGCTCCCAGGAGGTCACCGTATTGATGCCGAACTTAGTGCGGATACCCAATCAGATCAGCATAGTGCACTACAGCCCAGAACTCCTGGACTCAAGCGATCCTCCTGCCTCAGCCTCCTGAGTAGCTGGGACTACAGGCGTGCACCACTGTGCGTCTCCTGCCGCCTGGCACCCATGGGTGCAGCACCTCACACATCCCCTTCAAGGAGCCAGGGCTCACTCTGGAGAGAAGCAGGGCTCTGGAGGGTGGGGACATCATCTCTGAGCCCCCTTGGGCCCACGGGGTTGGAGAGCAGGGAGAGTCCAGTCCTCGGCGTGAAGATGTGCACACCCGCAGACATTGCTCTCCAGGAAGGGTCAGCTGCCTGGACCCTCTGCCGTGTGGCAAATGGCCCGCAATACCTAATCCTCCATGTGTATTAGGGGGTCGCCCTGAGGGGCCCTGCGGCCACCTCCTTCCCAGCCCCACACCTCCCTTTAGCTCCCTTTGGCTCCCTTTGTCTCCAAGCCCTGCTTGTTGCCTTCGGCCTGAGCACCTGCTCCTCTGCCCGCCTCCACTCATCCCCCAGCAAAGGACTCGCTCCCTTTTCTCCCAGCACCATCACGCCTTCACTGCTGCACTGGGGACCCGGTCTCAACGCTCCTCGGGGCGCTCATCTTTCCAGCAATTTGATCAACTCCCGCCCCGAGTAGCCAAAGAGAGCCTTGTTTAATCAATCCAATCCCTAGTTAGGAATTCCTCATCTCCCCACATGCCTCCTGCCACTCCACTTGGGGAATGAAAGAGCTAAGCTCTGTCTCTTGGAAGGCCTCTTCCAATACAGCCCCATTCTTCTGTGTTGTAAGCCTGAAAGGTAGGTGTTCTTATTGCCCAGAGGGTCATTGTTGTTGTTAGGTGCCGTCGAGTCATGTCTGACTCATAGCGACCCTTATAGGGTTTTCAATGGCTGATTGTTTCAGGATTGCCTTGGGAGTGGGTTGCCACGTCCTTCTCCCATTTTTGTGCTGCTGGGAATCGAACTTGGGACCTCAGAGACTGCAGAGCGGCGCTCTACCAACTGAGCTAAATCCCAGCCCCGCCCAGAGGGTATTCTTTCCTTTTTCTCCCAGTGATGAAACTTAGACCCAGAGAGGTGGATGACTTACCCAAAGCCCCACAGCTTCGTGGCAATGGGGGCACAGACGGGACCCAGCCTGAGCATCAGTGCCTTGAGAGCCAAAGACGAGAAAGAGTCTCTGTCCCTGGAGCCTGCCCTGGACATGAGCCCCAGGAGGAGGCCCGGCCAGGCCCAGGCTCAGGTTGTCTGCGGGTCTGGCAGCCCCTCACCTGTGCCAGGTGGGGTGTGGCCAAGGCCTCGAAGCCCTCCTGCTGAGAAGCCCGTCCTGCCTGCCCACGGGCGGCCTCAGCCAGCTGCCCCGCGCCGTCTGCCGATTCCAAGCTTTTCGGCAAACTGGCACCTAATCACCCACCATCTGCGTGCATAGCGAGTCTTGGCTGCCTCTGGGTGCTTCTTCAGATCGGCTTGCAAGTTTTCAAAGCGACGCGAGTTCTCGGTGCTTACAGAAATGTCAGCTTCCGTCACGTCTTATTAAAACCGAAAATACAGAGTGGTTTCAAGCAAACTGAGAGGAGCCCAGTTTCCCTCTTCGCTTAAGTGAGGCGGCCCTCCTGCTTTCTTTTTCCTCAAATGAGGAAAGGGTTGTTCTTGTTCTCCAGTTGTCAGACGGCTGATCACGATCCTCCTGCTTGCTGCTCTCCAGGGCCACACCATGCGGCTGAGTGTAAGCAATAGGTCAAGCCACTTTCTAATGGTTGTTGTTGTTGTTGTTAGGTGCCGTCGAGTCGGTATCCGACTCATAGCGACCCTCTGTACAACAGGGGAAACACTATTGTCAGTGCTTCTCTGCTGTTCATAGGGTTTCAATGGCAGATTGATTTTTGGGAGGGGGTTGCCAGGTCCTTCTCCCAAGCCTACAGCTTCTGGTGTTCCCAGGCGGTCTCCCATCCAGGTACTAACCAGGCCCGACCCTGCTTAGCTTCCGAGATCTGACGGGATCGGATGCCACAGGTCTAAAGCTGCAGGCCTTCTAATGGTTACTTAGTCATATAGGGCTCCCTTGGGAAGGTCACAATTGCAGGGAAAATACAGACAGCAGGTAACATCCGGGTGTCAGGGACAATGTCCACTAAGTATTCTCTTCGTGAATCCTAGCAGTGTTGTTGTTAGGTGCCTTCGAGTTGGGTCCAACTCATAGCGACCCTATGTACAGCAGAACAAAACACCCCCTGACACTGAGCCATGCCTGGCACTATGTCAGTGCGTCTCTGCTATTCATAGGGTTTTCAATGGCCGATTGTTTTGGGAGTGGGCTGCCAGGTTCTTCTCCCATTTTTTTTTGCAGTGTTGGGATTCAAACCCAGGGCCTCAGAGGGTGCAGAGCAGCACTCTATCAACTGGGATAAACCCCAGCCCCTAAACAGCAGAGAAGAACTAACATAGTGCCTGGCATGGCACAGTGTTGGAGAGTGTTTTGTTCTGTTGTATATAGGGTTGCTATGAGTCAAACCAGGCTGGGATTTAGCTCAGTTGGTAGAGCACCACTCTGCAGTCTCTGAGGTCCCAAGTTCGATTCCCAGCACCACAAAAATGGGAGAAGGATGTGGCAATCCACTCCGGAGGCAATCCCGAAACAATCAGCCATTGAAAACCCTATGAGGGTCGCTAGGAGTCGGACACGACTCGGCGGCACCTAACAACAAGTCAAACCCAACTCCAGGGCACCTAAAACACCAACAACTCTGCTATTCAGAGGGTTTTCGATGGCTGTTTCAGGAGTGGGCTGCAGGTCCTTCCCCGAAGCCTATAGTACCTGGTGTTCCCAGGCGGTCTCCTGTCCAAGGACTAATGAAGCAGACTCTGGTTAGCTTCCTGGAACTAATGAGATCCAACACTGGGGTAGTCCAGCTATAGGCTCTGCTAGTGGCCCATAGGGACAAGGTAAAGGGGACGAGATGCTACTTGTATGGTCAATAAGTGGCAGGGCTGGGATTTGGCCCAGCACACTAGCTCAATGGCCTGCCCTTCAGGGCATGAGCACTGTGGAGCCAGGACCCTGCCATGTGAAGTGCTGGCGGGAGGAAGGGGCTTAGGCTTTGTCCTAACAGCCACAGAAACCGAGGAGGTTTTGAGAGGGCTTTGCAGGGCTGGAACTGCCTTTAAAGATCGTGTGGCTATATCGCGTCCACATGTGGACCCACAATGCACTGGTGCCGCAGAGCTCGGTGCTGGATCTGAGCAGGATTTGAGATGAATGAGCACCAGGGCAGGGAAAGAAGGCCTTGCTTACTTACAGAGCCACCGGAAGGTGTGGCCCTGCGTGTGCAGGAGCAGCCTTGAACTTCGAAACGGGACGCTGACCTGCTCCCCACCCCTTCTCCCCTCCATCCACTGGACTTGAGGACCACTCGCCTCTGCCCTTTGGGACACCTCCTGCTGCTGCCACCCACCTGCAGCAGCTGGGCCCTGCAAGCCTGTGGCCCCTCCCAGGGAACCAGAACCCACCACCTATCCCCAGGTTCAGCCTCTGAGCAGAAAGCAGGCCCCCTGGGGACATAGCTCCCACCGCCTCACGTCTAGGTCCCCAGCTCTTCCCCACCCTGGCCCACAGGAGGCACTCAGTGCAAAGAGGGGGAAGGATTAATATTGCCTTTAATGCTATCATTGCTGCTATAGTTAGCACAATGGCTATTACCACTATTATCATTACCACGACTGTTAATACTGCCATTAATGCAATCACCCCTACTACAGTTACCATGATTACCAATAACATCACTACCACTAGCATTAATACTGACATTAATGCTATCATCCCTACTACAGTTACCCTGATTACCAATAACATCCCTACCACTACTGTTAGTACTTCCATTAATGTTATCACTCCTACTATAGTTACCGTGATTACGAATATCACTACTACCATTAATACTGCCGTTAATGCCAACATCCCTACTATAGTTACCATGATTACCAATAACATTACTACCACTACCGTTAATACTGCCATTAACGCTATCATCCCTACCAGTTACCGTGATTACCAATATCACCACTACCACTACCGTTAATACTGCCATTAATGCTATCATCCCTATTATTGCTACCATGATTACCAAAAACATCACTACCACTACCATTAATATCGCCATTAATGCTATCATTCCTACTACAGTTACCATGATTGTCATTATCACCATTACCACTACCACTACTGCTAATACTGCCATTAATACTATTATTGCTACTACAATTACCAAGATGGCTATTACCATTATTATCATATTACCACTACCACTACGATTAATATTGCCATTAGTGCTATCATTGCTGCTATAGTTAGCACAATAGCTGTTACCATTATCACCACCACCGCTACCATGACCATTAGTACCACCATTGGCTCTACAGTTGCCATGACAACTATTACCATTACCACTAGAACCACTACCACTACCATTAATACTGACATTACCACTATAGTTGCCACAACAGCAGTTATCATTATTGCCACTGCCATTACTATTAATACTGCTATTAGCACTACAGCTCCCACTATGGCTATTACCATTATTACCACAAGTAGCACTACCCCTACCATTAATGCTCCAATTACTGCTACAGCTAATACTACTGTTGCTATTACCATGACCGCTACCACTATCGCCAATGCTACCATCCCCACTATTGTTACTACAACTACTATTACCATTATTACCACGGTTACCACTGTTATTGCTACCCCTGCAGCTCTGTCACTGCTGCTGCTCTTGCTGCTACTGTTACCACAATTACTCCTTGCTATGGTCTGGATCTAACCTGTCTCCCACAGGCCCATGTATGAGAGACTTCGTCCCTAGGTGGCACTCTTCAGAGGTGATGGAGCCTTTAAGAGGTGGGACCTAGTGAGAGGCCTCCAGGTCATTGGGGGCGTGCCTTCCCAGGGGACTGTGGGACCCAGGCTCCTCCTTGCTCTTTTTTGCTTCCTGTCTGTGAGGTGAGTGGTTTTGCCCCGCCAAGTGCTCCCATCACGACTCACTGCCTCACCTCAGGCCCTAAAGCAATGAGGCGATCGATCACAGAGTGGAACCTCCAAAATAACCTTTTCTTCTTTATAAGACGATTTCGGGTATTTGTTACAGTGACACAAAGCTGCCTGACAGGACACAGCTGCTATTATTGCTGCTCCTTCCTCTACTGCTGCCGCCTCTACAGCTATTGCTGGACTGCTAGTAGAGAAAGAACAAAGAACAGGTATAAAATTCCATGAGAAGCTGTATGAGCAGTAACCTAAGGAGAAATATTCACGCTGGCTAACGAGCAAATAAATTCACTTATAGCACACTTGAGATCCCATATTATAGCAATTAATTAGGGAAAAATATTTTAAATAGTCCTGTGTAATGCTAGCAAGATGAAGCTGAAAACCTATGCTTCGTTATAATGGATCACTTTAGAATGGACAAAGACAATAACTATCAAAACACTTAGAAATGCCCTGAGTCAGCAATCCCCTCTCCTGGGACTAATTCAAGAGATGAGGAGGTGGGAAGAAAATATATTACCTGAAGCTTGATGAGCAACAATATAAATGGAGAGAAATCCCAAATGTTTGACTCTCAAGGAATGATCACCTCGACTGGCATATTTCTGTTGGTAGGAATATTGTTGTTGTTGTTGTTGTATGCCGTCGAGTCGGTATCCGACTCATAGTGACCCTCATAGGGTTTTCAATGGCTGACTGTTTCGGGATTGTCTTGGGAATGGATTGCCAGGTCCTTCTCCCATTCTTGTGGTGCTGGGAATTGAACTTGGGACCTCAGAGACTGCAGCTTAGCACTCTACCAACTGAGCTAAATCCCAGCCTGGTAGGAATATTAGACAGCTTTGAACAATTATAGTGATAGAGTCTGTACCAACAGGAAAGTTGTTTATGATGATCAGTTAAAAGACAAAGATTAAGGCATAAGTAGTATTTACACTGTGTTGAGAGTATTATAAAATATGTATGCTCATAGTGTTAGAACAAAGCATAGAAAGATGAAAATGATTTTCGGAAGATTGGGATAGTCAGACGAAGCGATTTTTTTTTCACAATTTTCTTTCATGCCGCTGTCATATTGTTTCATCAATACAAACGAAAAGAAAAAGAATGTCCCAACAGTCTATTGATAGTTTTTTCCTCCTTTGACTACAATATAGATGTGTCTATTTAAAACATTTCTATTTTAGACTCCCATTTAGCACCACAACAAAGAGGGTCCAACTCTCCGTTCATTTCAAATGAGCTCCTGGTAATAAATGTATCCCCATTCACAACATGTCTAATTTGCACTCTTTAGGAGATTTGGTGATTATAGAGGAATTCAGGGTTTTTCACAATTTCCTGACGGGTTTTTGAAGCAGACAACGTGCTTTTCCTATTTCCCAAACAATCTGAATGACGGAGAGTACCCAGAGTCGCTATGCCTGCGTTTTTCTTTCTTCCCTTTGATTTCAGGTACGTTTTTGTTGTCGCTGTTGCCCCTGGGCTTCTGTGAGTAGGAATTCTCCTTTTAAAGCCACATCCTCGCAGACGAGAAATTATAGTCATCTTATCCCTAATGCACTGCTAGATAAGAAAGGGACTTATTATCCTCTAAGAATCAGTGCGCAAAGTCTCCATCCCAGCAGGCACACTCAATCCCCGTGGGGCAGGGAAGCATAAGATCCGACCCAGACATTTCAGAGCCATGGGAAACAGGTATTTGTATTGGTACTAACACTAACGACTGTTTTGATTCATATTTGGTGGATACCGAGAAGCAGAGGCCCGAAGGAACCTCCGATCTTCTCATTCCTCCATGCCATTTCCTAGATAGGGAAGTCCAGAAAGAAGCTGTGACTTATCCAAGTCCACACTGCTATTTTGTGCTGGGCAGGGATTGCAGCTGCTCCCAAAGCACTGCCATTGGCACCCTCTTTCAGGTAACCATATCTTCTTAAGCTGGGCCCAGTGGCACACCCTGCAACTCAGGAAGAGCAAGGGGGATCGTGAGTTCAAGGCCAGAGGCAGCCTGCATAACTCAGTGAGACCCTGACTCTAAATTTAAACTTTTTTAAATGGACTAGAAAAAAGTTAATGGGAGAAGGACCTGGCAATCCACTCCCAAGTCAATCGCGAAACAGCCATTGAAAACCCTATGAGGATCGCTATGAGTCAGATGCTGACGCGACGGCACCTAACAACAACAACAAGAGAAAAAAGTTAAATGGACTTAGAAAAAAGTCGGAGAAGTGTGGGCAACTAAAACAAAGCTGGGTGCCATTTCTAGAATGCACAAAGGTTACAAAGATGAAAGGATGCAATGTGGAAAACACCTTGCCTTGCGGTGGCCAGAGGCTCAGCAACCATGAGTTCCTCTTCCTTCTCCTCCTCCTTGAACACCTCAGTACAGGCTGGAAGTCTCAACTCACTTATTGTTGTTGTTGTTGTTAGGTGCCGTCGAGTCGGTATCCAACTCATAGCGACCCTCATAGGGTTTTCAATGGCAGACTGTTTCGGGATTGCCTTGGGAGTGGATTGCCAGGTCCTTCTCCCATTTTTGCAGTGCTGGGAACCGAACTCAGGACCTCAGAGACTGCAGCACAACGCTCTACCAACTGAGCTAAATCCCAGCCCCAACTCACTTATTAGAGCAACACTTCTCCAACTTTTTTCTTAAATAGCTGCTTCATTGAGACGTAATCATGCACCATGTAATTCACCTATTTATGTTGTTGTTGTTGTTGTTAGGTGCCGTCGAGTCGGTATCCGACTCATAGCGACTCATAGGGTTTTCAATGGCTGACTGTTTTGGGATTGCTTTGGGAGTGGGTTGCCAGGCCCTTCTCCCATTTTTGTGGTGCTGGGAATTGAACTCGGGACCTCAGAGGCTGCAGCACAGCACTCTACCAACTGAGCTAAATCCCAGCCTATTTATAGGATACCATTATGATTCAGCCTGCAGCCATAGCCCTGTGGCATCCGATCCCGTCAGATCTCAGAAGCTAAGCAGAGTCGGGCCTGGTTAGTACCTGGATGGGAGACCGCCTGGGAACACCGCAAATTGTAGGCTTGGGAGAAGGACCTAGCAACCCCCTCCCAAAAAAAATCAATCTGCCATTGAAAACCGAATGAACAGCAGAGAAGCACTGACAATAGTGTTTCCCCTGTGGTACAGAGGGTTGCTATGAGTCAGATACCGACTCGATGGCACCTAACAACAACAACAACAACATTATGATTCAGGCCAGCATGGCACACGCCTGTAATCCCCGGACTGGGGAGGCTGAGGTAGGAGGATTGTGAGTTCTAGGCCAGCTTAGGCTACATAGTGAGGCCCTGCCTCAAAACAACCAACAAACAAAAACCGTGTCCGATGCAAAGGGTTTTTGTATATTCATGGATAGGTACAATTTTCACCACAGTCAATTTCAAACACTTTCTTTATCATCTCCAAAGTAACATCCTGAATCCTTAAGCTTCCTCGCCTCACTCTTCCCACTTCCCACCAGCCCCTGGAAACCACTAGTTCACTTTCCATCTCTGTAGATTTGCCTAATCTGGATACTTCCTGTAAGTGGAATCGCATACTATGTGGTCTTTAGTATCTGCCTCCTTTTGCTTACTACGGCATAGCATATCTCAGCGTTTTGTTTCTTTTTTATGGCTGAATAATATCCCACTGTGGGCTGGGATTTAGCTCAGTTGGTAGAGCGCTGCGCTCTGAGGTCCCGAGTTCAATTCCCAGCACCTCAAAATGGGAGAAGGACCTGGCAATCCACTCCCAAGGCAATCCCGAAACAGTCAGCCATTGGAAACCCTATGAGGGTCGCTATGAGTCGGATACCGGCTTGATGGCACCTAACAACAACAACAACAACAACAAATATCCCACTGTCTGCACAGGTCACATTTTACCTACCCATTCATCCACTCATGGGCATTGGGATCTTTTCCTCCTTTTGGATATTGTGAATAATGTCACGGTGACCTTTGGGTGCAAGTTTTTGTGTGCACATAGTTTCCCTTTGTTTTGGCTATGTAACTAGGAGTAAACCACTAGGCTATATGGGAACTTTCTGGCTCACCCCCTGGGGACCTGCCAGGCTGTTTTCCACAGAGGCTGCACCATGTCACACTCCCACCACCATTGTTTCAATTCCCCCACACCCCCACCAACATCTGCTGTTAGCTTACTTGTGTGCCACTGTTACCAAAGTATCTGCCGGAACAACTGAAACGCAGGAATTATTTGGCTCATGGTGCAAAGGTTTTCAGTCCATAGTGGCAAGGAGGCATGGTGGGACAGCAGCAGGAAGACCTTCACATCATGGCCGATGGAGCAGAGAGTGACTGGAACTGGAGGTCCCAGAAAATACCTTCACATGCTCACACCCAGTGACCTCTTTCTACTGTTGTTGTTGTTGTTAGGTGCCGTCAAGTCGGTATCCGACTCATAGTGACCCTCTGTACAACAGGGGAAACACTATTGTCAGTGCTTCTCTGCTGTTCATAGGGTTTTCAATGGCAGATTGATTTTTGAGAGGGGGTTGCCAGGTCCTTCTCCCAAGCCTACAGCTTCTGATGTTCCCAGGCGGTCTCCCATCCAGGTACTAACCAGGCCCGACCCTGCTTAGCTTCCGAGATCTGACAGGATCGGATGCCACAGGGCTACCGCTGCAGGAAAATTGTTGTTGTTGTTGTTAGGTGCCGTCGAGTCAGTATCCGACTCATAGTGACCCTCATAGGGTTTTCAATGGCTGACTGTTTCGGGATTGCCTTGGGAGTGGATTGCCAGGTCCTTCTCCCATTTTTGCAGTGCTGGGAACCGAACTCAGGACCTCAGAGACTGCAGCACAACACTCTACCAACTGAGCCAAATCCCAGCCCTTCTTTCTACTAGCTAAGTCCCATCTCTTCAAGTTCCATAGACTCCCAAACAGCACACCAGCTGGGGCTCAAGCAATCAAACAGGACCCTTAGGGACACTGTCTATTCAAATTATAACACTTGCTCTCATCCGTCCCTCTCTAAGTCACAATCTGCGTGGTTCAGAGGAGCTCCGTAGATGTGCAAAGACCTCACCCTCACCCCCGACTCCTACCTGTAACTAGATGCCACTTTGGTAGTTTCTTGCGGCTATGACAAAACACCTGGCACAAACAACTAAAGGGGAGGAAAGCTTTATTTGGGCTCATGGTTTGAGGTAATTCAGTCCCTCAGGGAGGGGAGGATGTGGCAGAGCAGAGAACTTCACATCACTGTGGCCAGGAAGCAGAGAAAGGGAATACAGGAAGAAGCAAGGGCAAGACATGGCCCCCAAGGACACTCCTCCAGTGACCCACTTCCTCCCTCGAGACCCACATCCTACTTTTTGCCGCCTCCCTATAATGCCATGCTGTTATGAATCCATCAAAGGATTAATCCATGCATTAGGTCAGTGCCCTCACGATCTACTTATCCTTGGGAACGCCCTCACAGACATAACAGAGGTGGGCTTTTGCTGATCTCCTGCGTGTTTCTCAGTCCGGTCAGGCTAACCATCACGTTTGTTTGAATGGTGGGATTTACACCAGTTATCACTCCAGAGAGACCGCTGGGTTACCGTTTATTTTCATAGGTTGTGTGCTATGGGTGAGGAATTCTGAGACGTTCAACACAGAGGAAGCAGTATTATGGGATACAGAGAGCCCAGCACTGAGCCTGAACTCCTGCTTCCCTGTAGGCTGGTGACATACTCGGCTCTGAGCCACGATCTCCTCTCCTACGCAGTGGAACCACAGGACCTTTCCCATGGGGTTGGTGCAGAGGGGGTTGAAGGGACATTTGTAAGCATCAGTTGGTTGACTTCACCTCAGATAACCCCACGTGATATTTGGGTCTCCCTCCACTCTGCATCCCGAGGCCCCGCACTGTGAGGCTCATGTCAATCTGTGCTAGCAACACAGTCTCTCTTTTCCAAATGCGCAGATTGAGTTATGGTACCTGCTACATGGTCGGCTGTCTGTCACCCGCCAGCATCTCTGCTGGGCTTTCACAGCAACCCCAAGTGCGCTTAGCCTGTCCGGCTCCTGATGCAGACATGAGGTTTGCACAGGGTCTCGTAGCAAGAACACAGCAAAACCAGTGCAGCCCCCTAGGCCTGGGTGTCCCCTGGTGGCAACACCTAGCTCCTTCCTCTTCCCTTCTTTCCTCTTCATGAGGGGCAAAGGATGGTCCGAGATTACCCAGGTCTGCCCCAGGGCACCAGGCAGAGAAGGTAGTGGTGGCTCCATGGACCAGACGCCTCCCAGGCAGGCAGGTGGACCAGAAGCCTCTGTCTTGGGGCAAGGGGGCTGGGGCAAGGCAATCCCGAAACAGTCAGCCATTGAAAATCCTATGAGGGTCGCTATGAGTCGGATACCAACTCGACAGCACCTAACAACAACAACAACAACATAAATAGGTGAATTACATAGTGCATGATTACGTCTCAGTGAAGCAGCTATTTAAGAAAAAAGTTGGAGAAGTGTTGCTCTAATAAGTGAGTTGAGACTTCCAGCCTGTTCTAAGGTGTTCAAGGAGGAGGAGAAGGAAGAGGAACTCATGGTTGGGCCACCACCACCACCGCAGCCCACGTGGCCCAGCTGTGAAGAGCCACGGTGTCAGTTTCCCGCGGCGGTGGACCCCTCTTGGGCTCCGCGCTGAGAATCCATTAGCGTGGCTTCTCCCGGAGCGTAGCGTGGCCAGGTGAAATTCTTTGCCGGCAGTTGCTTATTTTTAGAGAGCCGCTGTGCTGGCTCTTATCCAACGCTTAAGCAGTTCCGTAGGGCGAGGGTCACCAACGGCCTCCACTGCAGAAAAGCCTCCTTGTGATGCCGCCTGCCCAACTGCGCTGCCAAGGGGCAGAAAAGGAGCCTTTTATTTAGAGCAGGAATTTGTTGAAGGGGGGAAAAAATCTCTGAAAGCATTTCTGTTGAAAGGAGCGGACTCCTGTGTTCCCATTCAGTGAGGAAATGGCTTTGGTGAAGTTCATGTTGGGGGCGGTACTGTGGATGACAATGACAAGGCCCACAGGGGCGCGTGGCCTCCGCTGTGCAGAGTATCCGGGTGTTTCTCAGCGCCATGGGGGCTGGTTCCATCCCCTGCACTCGGTCATGGGAGACAAGGACCTTGGCGCTGATAGCATGAGGGGGCTGGAAGAGGAGGTAGTGGGGTCCCTTGGTCTCCAGAGGGGACATTTGCTAGAGATGCAGGTGCCCAGCATTAATGGCTCTGTCCCCACATGGTGGTGCACAGCCCAGGTTTAAGAAGGATGATCGTGGATCCGCCTTCTCCCCAGTGCCTCCTCCCCGTGGGTTCCTGCCCAGCTCGCCCCAATCCCTGCACCATCATCCTTGCCTTGCCTTCTGTTTAGAAAAACCGAGGCTGAGAAACTGGCCTGCAGGAGAGACGACTGCATGTTCATCAAAACACATTTCCCATTCCCCAGGGCCACATGGCTCCCTGGAAGTCTCAGCTTCCGTGGTAGGTGTGGTCCTGCAGCCAGCAGTGGCCCGCTGCCCCCTCCTGGCTCCTGCCAGCCTTTCCCCATCCAAGGACACAGAGACACAAAACAAAAGAGGTCGGTGACCACAGGGTGGGCCGCCTGGCCAGGAGCCTCTGCACTGAACTGTGGTGCAAATAAGAAAAGAATTTGGGGGGTGCTTTTTACCATGGAAGCTATAATGGTCGGGGCCCACAAGCCCACCATGCGTGACCCGGGGTAACCATAGTTACTCCAGAGTTCACTCTCGGGGTCGCATCCTCTCTGAGTGGGCCCATTTTCCACTTGAGGAGAAGTCCTGGCATGGCTCAGTGGCATGGCCAGAGGATCCTGGGTTTTGGAGTCAGGCAGACGTAGGTTCTGGTACCGCACTGCGTTGTGGAAACTTCTCTAAGTCCTTGTACCTCTCCAAATGTCATCTGGAAACCGGAGATAATAGTTCCTGCTTTCCAGAACTGTCAAGAAGAAAAAATGGCGAGGTGCCTCTAACACAACAGCACTTGCAGATGGGGCAGATACTCAACGGATGTGGTTTCCTAGATTGAATGAATGACTGCCCTGGTTCTTCATCCTTCCCTGCACTCTCACGTCGCGATGGCCTCCTCCGGGACAGAGTGCTTTTCTCTACCTCTTGACTTTGGCCGTGGCTGCGTGGCTTTCTTTGCCAAAGGGCATATGCACAGGAGTGGGTTGACCGGTTCTAAACCAAAGCCTTCAGAGAGCTTGCGAAAGTCTCACGCTTCCATCGTCACCCCAAAAGGTCCTTCATAGAGGTGGCTGCAACCCCTTCATCCAGGGCACCAGAATGAGCCCCACTAAGCACCTCCAGGCCCACAGTTTGAGACAGAGCTGCCAGCCGAGGGCATCCAACCCAGCAGTTTGGTGAAAACAAAGGATGCATAAAGCTACCGACTTTGGCCAGACGTGGTGGCGCACACCTGTAATCCTAGCGGCTTGGGAGGCGGACGCAGGAGAATCACAAGTTCTAGACCAGAGGCAGTCTGCGTAACTTAGTGAGACCCTGTCTCAAGAAGTAAAAAAAAAAAAAAATGGACTGGGGTGCAGCTCAGTGGTCCAGTACTTGCAGAGCATGCAAGTGCAAGGCCCTGGGTTCAACCCCCAGTACCACAAAAAACCAAAAACAAAACTAACTAACTAACTAACTAACTAAATAAATAAATAAATAAAACAAAAAACCACCAACTTTGGGGATGGCTTGTTACGCTGCATTTTTGCAACAGTCACTCCCTCACACCCCCAGCCCTAGACCCCCTCCTCTCCTAAAACAGGATCTTAGTTTGCTTTTCCCCACCAGGAGACTGCCCCTCCTCCTCCACGCATGAAATCTACCCTGAACTCACACATCCCGCGCAGGCGCTGGCGGGGCACCCCTCTCTCCACGCAGCGCATTAACAGAACGTCCTCGCAGGCAAGAGAAAGCAGCAAAGGCAAACTTCTCGGTCTGTGAAAGAAGCCTTTGTTGGGGACAATGCCTTCAGCAAAGGTGCTCACATTCCCAGATCAACCACTTAGCATGGGCGAGCGGCAGAGGTTTCCCCGAAGCCGCCCACTTCAGACTTCTCTTTGTCAAAAGAAGAAGCATCCAAAGTGCTCCGTGTGTACATTACGTACGGCATTACTTTCCAAGTGCTTTATCCGCATTACAGAGTGCTCTCCCTCGATCACAGGGAGACCTTGACTCCCAGCGCATCCCCCTGCCTTCCATACTGGGTCTCCTTCGAGGGCGCATTGTGGGCTTTGTTCCACCTGCTGATTGATGCCAGCCATGAAGGCACTGGAGAGGCTGCTCTCCAGGTAAATAGACTCTCCGTTTCCATTTGAGGCTCCGCGCTATTCTCCAACCTCTGAAGCGGCCGGCTGTGGAATCGTCTTTGCTTAGGAGGTCGCAAAAGGTTCAAAGGGAAGAATTTTCCTCGGGGACCTCCGTTTATCTCAGTAGATGGTGGGAGAGACACAAAGGGAAGAGAGCCGCGCCGGGCAAGTGGTGGGGCCTCTGGTTTTGTAGATAGAGACTGGGTGGCTGGTGTGAAGGTTAACAGAATGTAATTGAATTTCTTAAAAACCAAAGCACTCGTATCTCTTGCAGTTGGTTACCTAGGCCCTCCCGGTTGAAGGCAAAATAGAAAGAGCCTAAGAGCCTCATCTGCTGTTCTGAAATATGGTCTCGCTGGGCGCACCCCAAGGCTGGCGTGGACGGATTCTGTCCTGTTCTGCCCTGGCGCCTGCCTCTCACTGAGCCGTAACAAAACTTACGCTACCTCTGCCATGGTAGGACAGCCGCCACATGCAGCATGGTGTTTTGATCTACACACATAAATGTACAGCCTGCAGTGGTGGCCCTGTGGCATCCGATCCCGCCAGATCTTAGAAGCTAAGCAGAGTCGGGCCTGGTTAGTACCTGGGAGGGAGACCACCTGGGAACACCAGAAGCTATAGGCTGGGAGAAGGACCTGGCAACCCCCTTCCAAAAAAAACAATCCACCATTGAAAACCCTACGAACAGCAGCGAAGCACTGACAATAGTGTTTCCCCTGTTGTACAGAGGGTCGCTATGAGTTGGATACCGACTTGACAGCACCTAACAACAACAACAACAACAACATAAATGTACATATGTCATATGTGATTACAGAAGTCAAGCAAATTAACATATCCATGATCTCACAGGCTGGGATTTAGCTCAGTTGGCAGAGCGCTGCGCTGCAGTCTCTGAGGTCCCGAGTTCAATTCCCAGCACCGCAAAAATGGGAGAAGGACCTGGCAATCCACTCCCAAGGCAATCCCGAAACAGCCATTGAAAACCCTATGAGGGTCGCTATGAGTCGGATACTGACTCGACAGCACACAAGTACAACAACAACATGATCTCACAGTAAACTTGTGTGGGGGGGGTGTTTATATGGTAAAGGTACCTAAAATCTACCCTTATCAAACTTCCAGTGTAGAATACACTGTTATTAACTACGGTCCTGATGCTGAGCATTAGATCTTTGGACTTATGCATCCTTCCTGAGTGCAATTTCCTACTCTTTGACCTACATCTTCCCACTTCCCTTCCCTGGTAACCACCATTCTCCTCTCTGAGTTCCCCCTTTTTAGATTCCATATATAAGTGGAAGCCTGAAGTGCTTTTTGCTTTCTGTGTCTGGTATTTCCCTTAGCATAACGTCCTTCCAGTTCATCCACATTATCACAAATGGCAAGATGGCTGTTCTCTTAGAAGGCTGTTCTCTTAGAATGTGTCCACTCTGAAATTCCTGTGCTATCAGTGTGATGACATTAAAAAGTGATTAGGCCCTGTGGGCTCCACCCCCACGGATGAGATCAGGTGCTCCTATGAAAGGGCTTGGCAGGAGGAATTGGTCCTCTCTTTCCCTTATGCCTTTTGCCATGTGAGTACAGACCAAGAAGTTCCTTGCCAGATGCTACACCCTGCTCTTGGGATTTCCAGCTTCCAGAATGGCAAGAGAAGAAATTTCTGTTCTTTATAGGTCACCCACTGGAGCTCAGAATTTCTGTTCTTTATAGGTCACCCACTGGAGCTCAGAATTTCTGTTCTTTATAGGTCACCCACTGGAGCTCAGATATTCTGTTACTGCTGCCTAGAACTCAGACTCTCTCTCTCTCTCTCTCTCTCTCTCTCTCTCTATATATATATATATATATATATACACACATTTGTATATAATGTGTGTGTGCACATGCACCACAATCTCTTTATCGATTTCTGTCAATGGACACAAGTTATCTCCATATCTTGAGTGTCATGAACAATGCTGCAATGAACACAGGACTGTAGACACATCCTCGGAGCTGAATTCCTTCTCTCAGGTCTGTACTCCACAGGGATTGCTGAGTCTTGTGGTAATTTTCGAGGCACCTCCATATTGTTGCCTGCAATGGCTGCACCCATTCACATCCCCCACCGTACATGGTACTTGCCACTCCTTACTCCCACCCTGTAACTTAAGCCATTCACTACCACCCCCCAGGCCACCTTTCCTGACAAACCCCCCTCCAGAGCTTCTTGCTTTGTCCACTCACAATGCTCCCTCAGTGGGAGGCTGCTGCGCTGAGCTTTTTACACTCAGCATCTCGCCTGACTCTGGCCCTAGTCCCTTTGGGGAAAGGACTCTCACATTCCCATTTTGCACACACAGACCTGGAGACGGCAGAGTTAGGCAATGACACCAAAGCTGCAGATACTCAGTGGGGTTGCTGGGAATCCACCCGGACCTGCTCCACTCCCAAGCCCAGCCACGGGATGGTGTGATTTGCTGCACCTCACAGAGGGCAAACTGAGAGTTGAAAAAGTCAAGATCCTTGCCTGTGGGTACCAGGCAGAGCTGCGGGAGCCCCTGCTGGGAGGCCCCTCCATCTCACCTTGGTGTAGAGTGCCCGCCCCCCACAGATAGGGAGCTGCTGGAAAGGAGTTTGTGTGCTTCTGCACCCCCATACTTGGCATGGACTTGGCCCAAGCAGCCTATGGCAAGAGGATTTGAGGGCTGCAGCGTCAGGTCTGAGGGGCTGAGGGAGAGAGACGACCTGGCTCCTCCATGCAGCAGCCCAGCCTAAATTTCAGGAAAAGCACAGGACCTCGAAGCCTCGGGTTCGCACCCTGGTTCTGCCCTGGGTTGCTTTGTGTACGCTGCCTGCCCAGACCGCTCTGCTTGTCATCTGTGAGGAAGGACAGACACCCGATCCACGTGGTACCTCTGCCTCCCCTCCTGCTCCCTCCCAGCCCCAGGCTTCCTTTGCCTAAGGCTTAGAAGGACAACTCCTAAGACTTGGACTTGCATGCTCAAGGCTAGGACCGTTAGCTCCGGGTTGTGTTTGCAGTGGAGAGAAAGCCCCCTCACCCCGCCAGGCTGAGAGGGGCAGGAAGGGCTGCAGCAAGTGCCTTGGGAGGAGGCTGCTTCTGGTCTATGCGAGACAGTGACTCGGTTGGGCGTGGCTGGGGCGGATGGTAGGCGTGGCTGAGGCGTAGGGTGGGCGGGGATCCTCAGAGGGAGACCCTAGGGCCCTGGTACCCCTTGCCCACGCTTGTGCAGAACAGAAGCGGGAAAGCTGACCCCAGGCTTCCGGCCTACAGGGCTGGCGAGGCGATTTGCTACACTGAGCTAACTCCCAGGCCCGATCCTCCTGCTTCCTTGGATGACAGATGTCCTACGGGTCCCTTGGTGGAAACTGAGGCAGGAAGAGTGTCATGTGGACCTTGCGTCATAAAACTACCAGACCTCAGGGAGAAAGAGCAGGCTCCAGGTCCTGCCAGCAACGAGGTGAGGTGCCCTGGGTTAGGAGCTGACGGCAAGCTGGAAGCACAGGAAGCCTTGTTCAGGTGATCAGGGGCCCCAGGAAGCGCTGGGAATGATGCCCAGGCCCCACCGAGCACCACAGTCGGGGGGGACCCCCTTCCTGTAGAATCCACACCCCACAGCACCCATGCTCACTTTCAGGCCTGAGGAGCTTCTTTGTGCACCGAAGTGCAATTTACAAATCCGTCCTCAAGATTCAAGGAGAAAGGAACTTCGTTATTTTTAAGAATGAGAAACTAAAGGCAATTAAAAAAAAAAAAGAGGCAGGGAGGAAAAAACCCATCAACTGTCATTAGACTTCATCAGAAGCATTTCTCACACTGACAAAAGAGAAATAACAAAGAATGTGCTCTCGTTATTTTTCCGGAGGGACGCTCTGTGCCGGTGGAGAAGGAAGTCATAAAAGATACCCGGGAAATGCAATAACGGGGTATCTCCATGCACGGGAGCCTTATTCTTCGGGGACAGGGAAAGCCACAGCGGAACACTTTAGACGCCCTACTTAATTTTGAAAGAAAAGGAATATTATTCGCGATTTCTGTGGCAGCCCCATCTCAGGCCTCTACCACCGCCTAGGCAAGGAAATTAGTTGCCATGGAAACCCCAGGTTGCATCATTAAGAATTTTTAAAATGTTGAGAGTTGGGAGGCAGGGCTTACACACTGAGTGAATGGGGGAGCGAGAGGGAGAGAGAAGGAGGCAGAAATGGGGACAGTGAGAAGGAACGAAGTAATGGAGGACCGTGGACATCAGGGCAACAGAAAAAACTCGGCGAAAGGAGCCTTCCGTCCCCACGCGCGGACGTTTTCACTGTCTCTCCTACATCCAACCCTACTTGGCTTCTCTTTGTCCCATCTTCTAATCTGAGCATTTTTTTCTTATACGTTGAAGGGGGAAAAATATAGAAAGATGAAGTGGACCACAAGAAGTAAACTTCACTTGTTTTATTTTTTAAGTGTTGAGCAGGTTGTTATATTTCGAGTTATTTTCCCAATGTTCTTAAATGGTTGGGTCCTGACCTCATCCATTGGGCCAAACATAAAAATCGAACTTTGAAGTCCATACTCAACGTCTCAAAGTTCTTCCGTGGCTCTTCACTTGTAGGAAAAGTAATAATGAAGAGTTATTGGAGAAAATTACATCTATAGCAAAAAAAAAAAAAAGCCTGCCACGGTAGCCCTGTGGCATCCGATCCCATCAGATCTCGGAAGCTAAGCAGGGTTGGGCCTGGTTAGTACCTGGATGGGAGACTGCCTGGGAACACCAGATGATGTAGGCTTGGGAGAAGGACCTGGCAACCCCCTCCCAAAAATCAATCTGCCATTGAAAACCCTATGCACAGCAGAGAAGCACTGACAATAGTGTTTCCCCTGTTGTACAGAGGGTCGCTATGAGTTGGATACCGGCTTGAGGGCACCTAACAACAACAACAATAGCAAAAAAAAATTAAAACATTTTTCTTCAAAGAACCATGGGGGAGAGAGTATGCCGTCAGGTCAGCCTGTAACTTTTTTCTTTTGGTTTTTTTTCCCCCCGGGTGCTAGGGGTGGAACCCAGGGCCTCGTGCAGGCCAGGCAGGTGCTGCATCACTGGCTACACTCCGGCCATGTTTCTTTTTAAGAAATGTCATTTTTCTTGTCCTTTTGCCTATGCCTCTTTATAGGAAAGGGGAACTCAGGTGGCCAGTGAGTCATCGATTACCAGGAAAGATCTGGAAATGCTTCCTGTTCTGCCTTGCCCCGCGCTGACGGTTAACTGGCCCATCCGTCCCTCATGCACCGGGCCGTGAGCCGCCGGGGCAGCTCACAGCTTGTCCTGATTACCTGCGTCCTCAGGAAGTCCTCACCTGCACTTGTCTTAGGGTCTCGGCCTCCGCACCGGGAGCTTTTCTAGGGGCGATGGGGTGGGAAGCGAGTGAGCAGACCTCTGCGCTGTCATCGCAAAGGGACTTGGGGACCGAACACCTCACGCTGCCTCTGGGAGGTTGAGGCTCGCCTAGGCACAGCAACGCTGGAGTCCAGGGAGCAACAGGCCTCAGAAGGGCTGCCTGGGACCCACCCTCTGCTCTACTTCCACTGGGGATGAGAAGAAGCACCAGCCTTCGTGGCCCTGAGCAGATCCTCCATCGTCCTCCAGGCCCATTTCTCCCACAAAATAGGAGCAATGGCAGCAACCGCAGCTGGCCTTGAAAAGCCAGTGAGCAGATGGAGCGAAGAGAGGTGCAGGGAGAAGCCTGTGGAAGCAACACTGGGCCAGGATGATGCTGTTTTGGGGACTGTTGAGGCCATCACTTTGGTGGAGTAAAGCAGAAAAAAACCAAACGCCCTGATAAGGTCTGCACAGCTTCAGCTATATCAACTCGATGGGAGCCCCCACCTGAGGCGCCTGGTTAAGTCTTCCTTGCTCAAACAGCGGCAGCCTGAGGGTGGCTTACAGGATCCAGGGTGGGGCGGCGGCCAGCCACTAGCCGCTCTGTGCTGACCTCAATTCTCATCGCGGATCCAGGGAACTGGCCACACCGGGTGTGTCAGTTTCCATCCAGGCTGCCAAGCCAGGGCCCCCAGCTTCTGCCAGTGACACCCTCCCTCTAGCGTGAGAACGCCTGGTGGGCCAGGAAACTCCGAATTTTCCCTCTTGTGCAGGTGGCTATGTAGCAGGGGGGCCCTGACTCCCACCCTGTGTATTTTGTGTGCTCAGGTCCCAAATGCTCCTGAGTTTTTCCTTCTTCTGTGCATCCACCCATCCACCTGCCCATCCGTCTCATGAGTCACCTAGGTAACACTTTTGCTAGACATTCAGCTGAACCAGGGGGCTGCCAACCCCAGCCCCGGGGCCAGACCCAGCTCGATGCCGATTTTCATAAATAAAGTTTAATTGAACATGGTTGTGCCCATTTGTTTACATTTTGGCCAAATTGAGTGGCGCAGCAGAGTCCGCATGGCCTACAAAGCCGAAAAGATTTATTATCTGCTCCTTTACATGGCAAATTGTAATAACTCTCAGGCCAAGTACGTGTCAGGGTGAGGAGGGTCGCATTAGCAGAGGCAGGAGATACAAAGGAGGATCAGGTTCAGGACCAGCAGCCAACCAGCTCTGAGGTGGAGGAAATAAGTTGTGTGCGCTACTGTTTTAGTACAGGTCTCAATTCGTTCAAACTCAAAACCTACAGAAGTGGAAAGGACTTTATTTCTGGTTGTAGGGACTACAACTCAGGAGACACAGGTTCAGATAGCTTTGACCTGGTGTCCTGGGGAAGTGGGGAGAAGTGGTAGCTTATATGTTAGGAGGTACATGGGCTGCATGACCCATGCTGTTGTTGTTAGGTGCCGTCGAGTCGGTGTCCGACTCATAGCGACTTATGTACAACAGGCAAAGCACCATTGTCAGTGCTTTTCTGCCATTCATAGGGTTTTCAATGGTGGATTGTTTTTGGGGAGTGGATTGCCAGGTCCTTCTCCCAAGTCTATAGCACCTGGTGTTCTGAGGTGGTCTCCCATCCAAGTACTAACCAGGCCCGACCCTGCTTAGCTTCTGAGATCTGATGGGACCGGAAGCCACAGTGCTACAGCTGCAGGCAAGAGAATATGAAGCTATTTCATCATTAGGAAATCAATCCATGTAATTCACCCTAGGGATTTTGTTGTTGTTGGGTGCCACTGAGTCGGTGTTCGACTCACAGCAACCCTATGTACAATAGATGAACACTATAGTCAGGGCTTCTCTGCTATTCATAGGATTTTCAGTGGCTGATCATTTTTTGGGAGTGGGTTGCCAGGTCCTTCTCCCAAGGCTACAGCACCTGGTGTTCCCAGGCAGTCTCCCATCCAAGTATCAAGCAGGCCCGACCCTGCTTAGCTTCTGAGATCTGACGGGATCGTATGCCACAGTGGTATGGCTGCAGGCGCGTGACCCATAGAAGACAAAGAAATGAATACATCAACAGAATGGAAATGTCCATAGAATGAGAGTCTAGTAACTTCTTAATGTGCATCTGGAGCCTTATGGGCATAGGGGAATTGTCCAGGCCAGCTCGGGGCATTCCAGAGGACTATGGTCAAAGGAGGGCTGGGATTTAGCTCAGACTGCTCTGCAGTCTCTGAGGTCCCGATTTCAATTCCCAGCACTGCAAAAATGGGAGAAGGACATGGCAACCCACTCCCAAGGCAATCCCAAAACAGTCAGCCATTGAAAACCCTATGAGGGTTGCTATGAGTCAGATTCGACTTGACGGCACCTAACAACAACAACAACAAATGGTTACAGGGCAGAAGGAACCAAGGTTCACATTCAAAGCTATAGCTAAAATCATGCATAACCCCTGCCCCCTCGTGGCCTTCCATCTGACTCCTGTTTGAAAAGCTCTTTCAATGTGTTTTCATCACGATTTTCCCTGATAGTTTCATGCCAGGCAGGCCGTCCTTAGAGGGGAGCAGAGATAGCACGGAGGGAGCTCACAGGCCAAGAGGCGTCTGCCAGCATGAGGACTCTGGGGGTGTGGAAGGCTGGTTCTTGCCAGATAGGTTGGCTTGGTCACGTGCCTACAGAGAGGGGTGGGAGGGGTGGGCACAGAGAAGAACTGCATGGGCAAAGACCATGCACAGGAACAAGAACTATGCACCTGGCAGACAGGAAGTACTTGGGCTGGTGCCCCGTGAGACTCATGGTGAGGCATAAGGAGAGACGTGGCTGGAAAGACATTTGCTCGGTGTCCTGAAGGCCCTGAATGCCAGGACAAGAGATGGGCGCTTCTGCTCTAGACGCAGAAAGCTCTCCAAAGTTTTTGAGCCGGGGAATGAAAAGGGAGGCTGTACTTTGGGACCATGAAAAAAGGCAGGTAGGTGTAGTATAGACTAAAGATTGATATTTCCAGGAGAAATTAAACCTGAAGATTTATTCTCCCTAACCTAGTCAAATGAAGTAATCTGTAAGAAGGATTTCATCAGCTATAAAATGTATGGGATTATTATGATTATTTATTATAACAATAACGCTAACCCAGGTAAGATTTAGACTTCTCTGTTCAGATTCATTTCCATGTTTCAATCACTTTAACAATCCCCCCATCCTGGGTTGTATTTTGACTTCCCCAGGCTGTAATCACAGCCCACGTACTATTGGGTGTGTTGCGATTAAACAGGACCGTCTGAGCCTTCATTTTCAGGAGAGTCGGTTTTGGTGTGACACAGTACCTGACACCGCAACACAATGTCACACAATAGCACCAAACACTTCCCACCAAGCCAACCCGGACACACCCTCTGTCCCACGGCCTTGGCCCAAAGAAGGGCTGGCTGTCACCAGAGGGCTATCTATAGAAGGACAGAGAGCCACAGAGTCACACAGTCGCTGCCAGCAAGAGGAGGAAATGACCGCCAAAGGCTGGGGACAGGCGAGAGGAAGAGAGGGCACTAGGAGTGCCTCCACTGGAATCATGAGCCCACAGCTCACGTCACTGGTTACAAAGATGTGATCGGAACTGGGTCTTCAAAAGTGAAACTAAAAGTCAAATCCAATTTACTTTTCCTTACAGGCAATCAACTCCAGGTTATAACGGTAGCTGCGCCTGAGTTCTGAGAATGAGTGAGTGGCCCACGGGCGGGAGGCATGATTCTTCCGACAAAATCATAAAACAACAGGTTACAGCATCCTTCACTCCAGGTTCGACTTCACAGTGTAATAATAAATAAGCCCATTTTTTTTAAACCAAAGGTCTCATCAATTTTTCCCAGGGGCTTTTCCTTATCCACAGATATGAAACCATTCAGAATATCCATCACGTCAAAGCCAGAATGATAATTCTTTGAAGACTTGTCTTCCTTCACCAGAGGCTTTTTGCACCTGGTGCTCAAGTGACTTTCTTTTTTTTTTTTTTTTATTACGGTACTAGGGGTTGAACCCAGGGCCTCGCGCTTGCATGCTATGCAAGTGTTGGACCACTGAGCTGCACCCCCAGCCCTTTTTTTTTTCTTTCCTTTTTGAGACAGGGTCTCACTAAATTACACAGACTTCCTCTGGTCTTGAACTTGCGATTCTCTTGGCTCTACCTCCCAAGCCGCTGGGATGACAGGTGTGCGCCACCACGCCCAGCTTCCAGTGGCTTTCTAATATCAGCTGCAACAACCTCAGACAGTCCCTCCCCTTTGGCGAGGTTCCCAACTCCATTTGCCATGGGTTTGGGTTTGTGTCCATCCGCCTATCCACAAGCCAACAGACCGCATTAATGTAGTGGGCAAAAGAGAGTTTGGAATTCTTAACTTGCAGCTGAAGCCCTGTGGCATCTGATCTTATCAGATCTCGGAAGCTAAGCAGGGTCGGGCCTGGTCAGTACTTGGATGGGAGACCACCTGGGAACACCAGGTGCTATAGGCTTGGGAGAAGGACCCGGCAACCCACTCCCAAAAAACAGCCATTGGAAACCCTATGAATAACAGAGAAGCACTGACAATAGTGTTTTGCCTGTTGTACATAGGGTCGCTATGAGTTGGACATTGACTCAATGACACCTAACAACAACAGGATGGTGACCCCCTGAGTTGGCAGCCAGAAAAACTCTACCCCGAGGCTTGGGGCCGCTACACACTCATCTGGGCTCCAAAGCTGCTCTCCTATACCTTGTCCAGAGCCCTGGTGAGCTCTTCACACCTTCCCAAACTCAGGGGACCCTCTCTACCCTCCTCAGACACCTGCCCTCCAATGTCCGCTGTCTGGGACGACTCATCCACAGCTCTCAGGAAAAATGGAGGCCCAGGGGAGGGACATCCGCCGCCTCTTGCCCCCACAGGCTCAGGTGCCCACAGAGAGGACTCATCCCTCTGCCTCAGTGTCTTCCGCATTCTGCTCCTTCCCCCTGGTGCCTGGAAGTCCTGTAGGGTCCAAACTAGGTCCTAAAGGTTTATGTAACGTGTGGCATTTGCCTAAGGAACGGAGCATCTCTTCCTCGGCCATCACCTGTCCATCACACACCTGCTGAGAGACACATCATCTTCCCCAGTCCCCAGGGGACATCTCCTCTCTACCTCAGACTCACAGTGGACCCTTCTGCTAGTTGCTCCTCCTGGCCTCTCTGAAGCTTCTAGGCTGCCCAGGGGTCTCTCTTGGGCCCTCTCTGCCTAGTACCCCATGGTACCATTTATATTCCCCACCCAGCCTCCAACCCCCCTCTTCCTGCACGGAGGAGGACGACGACAGTCGCTTTCCAGGCTTCCTTTCCAACCCACTCTTGCAGTGGCTTGTGAAGGGAGGAGATTCCTTAGCCTTTGGCTGTGGACTTGGCCATGAGACTTGCAGTAACCAATGCAATGCGGGTGACACTAGGGCAGGATGGAGTGTTGCATGACCTGGTGCTCTCTGGTTCTGCTTCTATTTGCAAGGAAAAAGCATGCCCTGGGGGGCCCTCACATCTGCAGCCTGGATCCTGGGATGAAAGTCTCAGGGAGCAGATCTAGATGGAAGACTATAAGACCCATTGGCTGCTGCTGATAGGTTCTGTCGAGCCAGGTCAGACTCATAGGGATCCTCATAGAGTTTTCAATGGCTGATTGTTTTGACATTGCTTTGGGAGTAGATTGCCATGTCCTTCTCCCATGTAAGACCCATGTTGTTGTTGTTGTTGTTGTTGTTGTTGTTGTTGTTGTTGTTAGGTGTCTACAAGTTGAGTCCAACTCATAGTGACCCTAAGTACAGTGGAATGAAACACTCCCTGATTCTGTGCCAGGCACACGATCTTATTTATGCTTAAACCCATTGTTGTAGACACTGTGTCAATCCATCTAGGGGAGGGTTTTCCTTTTTTTCATTGACCTGCCACTCTCCCAAACATGATGTTCTTCTCCAAGGACTGTTCTCTCCTGATTATATGTCCAAAATACGTAAGCCACTGTCTAGCCATCGTTGCTTCCAAGGAGCACTCTGGTTGCCCTTCTTCTGGGACATATCTACTGGTTCTTTTGTCAGTTCATGGTATATTCAATATTCGTCTCTAGCACCATAATTCAAAAGGATCCATTCTTCTCCTGTCTCCCTTGTTCAACATCCAGCTTTCAAAACCATAGGATGCTACTGAAAATACCATGGCATGAGTCAGACGCACCTCCATCTTTGATGTGAGAGAAGGAAAGTTTACTTAGCAAACCACTGAGATTCGGGAGGTGTTTGCTGAACATCAGTGTGGCTACAAAACTTGACATCTCCTCTTCTTTGTTCCCCACAGATGATGAATATAAACATTCATAAGTTTTTACACATTTATGAGTTCATTAGTCTGCCCCAGAATAGGAAGGGAGATCAAGGTTACTCTGCCCATTGTGATAGTCGTGGGCGAGCATGGTGGTAGCCAGTATGGATTCTGGAGCTAGTGTGCCCGGACCTGGATCCCAGCTCTCCCATCGCCAGCTGTATGGCCTTGAGCAGGCTACTCTACCTTTCTCGCGACTGGGTTCCATATCTGTAACACTGAAATGCCGATAATACTTCTGCTGCCTTGGTAAGGTCATGGGAAG